>JAQIUQ010000701.1:0-110000 GCA_030378365.1 Hybognathus amarus
CATGATCATATTCAAACTACAATATCTGACTTTCTGTGGGTTTGAGCTTATTATTGTTAATTAGAAAGTTGTTTGGCTTGAATAGAACAATATACACGGCAAGTTTTGTAACTGTCAGTAAAACTAACCAAGTTATAACACACTTTATGTGTCCTTTTTTAGTCAAAAAAATCCGCCACGGCCAAACCGTTCGAGATATCAAAAATCCGTCCGGAATATAGCATCCTCAATGTCTTGACTTCATGCACACCGAGTTTGGTGGTGATTGGTAACAGCATGGGTTGTAATTTGATGTTTTTCTAAGGACAATTATTTAAAAAAAAAAAAACATAATTCCCGACTTCCGTTCGAACTGTCGTGAAACTTAGAGCACGAAGTTGTTTGGCCTGATGTGATCTATGAGTGTACCGAGTTTCATATTAATCCATGCACGTGTGTTTGATTTATGGACAAATGTTCGAATCCTGAAAAGAATGCATCCTAAAAGAATGGTAAAGTTTGATGCGCCGCCACGGCAACAGTTTCAAAGATATCAAGAATCCATTCATAGGTCTTCATCTGCCGTGTATGTACATTATACAGATGAAGTTTGAAGCAAATCGGGTAAAAAATAAGAGGGTGATTTCAAAGCATTTTGAAAGTGACACACTTCCTGCTGCCAGTTGGTGGCGCTATAACTTTGACTCACAATAGTCACATCCATGTGATCGTCCTCTTACAGCGAACGCACTGCTGAAGTTTCATCCAGATCAGTTAATGTATGCTGAAGTTATGACACACTTCCTGTTTCACCGTTTCTCGCTATAGTTCCGTTTCCTCGCGACGGTCAAACCGTTCGAGATATCAAAAATCCCCACACAAACTTTCATCCTCAATGTCTTGACTTCTACGCTGACCGAGTTTCGTCGAATTCGGATCAGAGCTCTAGGAGGAGTATTTAAAAGTTCATTGCGTGTGTTTTACAAAAAAACCTCAATAGCCGACTTCCTGTTGGGCTGGGGTAAAAAGCAAGAACGCGAGGTATAGATGAAATTCTGCTATCGACATGTGTACCGAGTTTCATATTATTACATGCAAGTGTGTTTGAGTTATGGACCAGGTGTTCGGACCCCATTCCAGGGGGCGCTGACGAGCCGCCCTGCCACGCCCGGGTACCAGCTTCAGCCCGGCTCTGATGGCCGCGGGTTCTGACCCGTGTGCAAAGTTTCAAGAGTTTTCGAGCATGTTAAGGGCCCCAAAAGTGCCCGAGTAGTCGTGAGAAAGAAAAAAAAAAAAATATATATATATATATATATATATATATATATATACACACACACACACACACACACACACACACACACACACACACACACACACACACACACACACACACACACACAGATATACAATAGCTGCGAGCAGCGATGGAGGGCCCAGCTGGTGGCACCTCACCCCGGTGCCTAAAGGCACCGGGATGGCGGACCGCCGGCTTTGGCCCTCCATCGCTGCTCGCAGCTATATTCTGCACACACACACACACACACACACACACACACACACACACACACACATATATAAAGCCGGTGGCACCGCCACCTTGGTGCCTTTTGGGTTATTCTGTACGACGTGCAAAAACGTAACCCCTGCTTTGGAATACATACTAGTATGTATTCCACAATTGGAATACATACTAACATACTAGTCAGAACTGAATAGTTGATATCTGAATGACAGATCACCATAGAAGTCAATGGAAAAATGTGACTAGTAGTAACAAAAGAATAGTTACTAGTCACCATTGAAATAAGTACTAGTGTCTAATGAATAAGTACTAGTATCTATTTAATAGATACTAGTATCTAATGAATAAGTACTAGTAACTAATTAATAAGCATTGGTATGTAATGAATAAGGACTAGCATCTAATGAATAAGTACTAGTATCTAATAAATAAGGACTAGTGTCTAATGAATAAGTACTAGTATCTTTAAAAAGGTACTACTACCTAAAGAATAAACACTAGTATCTAAGAAAAGGCACTAGTATCTAAAGAATAAGCACTAGTAGCTAATGAATAAGTACTAGTACTTAATGGAATAGATACTAGTATCTAAAAATAAGTACTAGTAGCATGAAAATAGAGACTAGTAGGTTAAAATGATTAAATGTTAAAACGGTTTGCCATACTCTATCTGTCGTTTCGACTAGTCACAATTACGTTACAGATATCTTAAATGATAATACAAACTATCCAAAATGTAATTACGACTAGAAAGACGTTGTTGATATCTACAATGTTAATTACGAATAGTCAAACTTAGCTTTTAAATGTTAAAAGGGCTTGCCATACAGAAGTGTAGGCTCAGAGAGACACTCAACATTTTCAAACCAAAATATCTGACTTTCTGTGGGTCCTAGCTCATGAGTGTAAATTAGAAAGTTGTCCGGCTTGAGGAGAATATATGAATATATGAAACGATGAGATCAACATGTGTACTGAGTTTCATATTATTACATGCAAGCGTGTTTGATTTATGGACCAAGTTTTTGGACCCCGTTCCAGGGGGCGCTGTCAGCCCCCTTGCCACACCCGGGTACCATCTTCAGCCCGGCTCTGATGGCTGTGGGATCTGACCTGTGTGCAAAGTTTCAAGAGTTTTCAAACCCATTAAGGGCCCCAAAAGCCGCTAAGAGACTCAAAATCATCAAAAAAAAGGAATGTTAAAGTTTGATGCGTTGCTATGGCAACATTATCTTAGATATTGAATAATGCTTTCACAGCTCTTCATCTGGCGTGTGTTTACATTTGAAGCAAATCGGGTAAAAGTAAGAGTGCGATTTCAAAGCATTTTGAAAGTGAAACACTTTCTGCTGCCAGTTGGTGGCGCTATATATTTGACTCACATCTATGTGATCGACCTCTTACAACGAACACACTGCTGAAGTTTCATCAAGATCAGTTAATGTATGCAGAAGTTTTAACACACTTCCTTTTTGATTTATTTACTTACTTTTTTGATTTATGGACCAAGTTAATTTAATTAATACACTAATTATATAAAACTATTGTCAATGCACTACAATTAAACAGGTTATATGCCTTTACTTATAAAAAAAATAAAAATAAAAACTTATGTAAAAAATACCAGGCTTAAGAAATGTATTTACTTTAGCAGGCCAGACACACAGTGAAATGATTAAGCCCCCTCCCCCTACACACACACACACACACACACAGACTGTGTGACAGGCCTAGGTTTAGAAAGAGCATGATCATATTCAAACTACAATATCTGACTTTCTGTGGGTTTGAGCTTATTATTGTTAATTAGAAAGTTGTTTGGCTTGAATAGAACAATATACACGGCAAGTTTTGTAACTGTCAGTAAAACTAACCAAGTTATAACACACTTTATGTGTCCTTTTTTAGTCAAAAAAATCCGCCACGGCCAAACCGTTCGAGATATCAAAAATCCGTCCGGAATATAGCATCCTCAATGTCTTGACTTCATGCACACCGAGTTTGGTGGTGATTGGTAACAGCATGGGTTGTAATTTGATGTTTTTCTAGGACAATTATTTAAAAAAAAAAACATAATTCCCGACTTCCGTTTGAACTGTCGTAAAACTTAGAGCACGAAAGTTGTTTGGCCTGATGTGATCTATGAGTGTACCGAGTTTTCATATTAATCCATGCACGTGTGTTTGATTTATGGACAAATGTTCGAATCCCTAAAAGAATGCATCCTAAAAGAATGGTAAAGTTTGATGCGTCGCCACGGCAACAGTTTCAAAGATATCAAGAATCCATTCATAGGTCTTCATCTGCCGTGTATGTACATTATACAGATGAAGTTTGAAGCAAATCGGGTAAAAATAAGAGGGTGATTTCAAAGCATTTTGAAAGTGACACACTTCCTGCTGCCAGTTGGTGGCGCTATAACTTTGACTCACAATAGTCACATCCATGTGATCGTCCTCTTACAGCGAACGCACTGCTGAAGTTTCATCCAGATCAGTTAATGTATGCTGAAGTTATGACACACTTCCTGTTTCACGTTTCTCGCCATAGTTTCGTTTCTCCGCGACGGCCAAACCGTTCAAGATATCAAAAATCCCCACACAAACTTTCATCCTCAATGTCTTGACTTCTACGCTGACCGAGTTTTGTCGAATTTGGATCAGAGCTCTAGGAGGAGTATTTAAAAGTTCATTGCGTGTGTTTTACAAAAAAACCTCAATAGCCGACTTCCTGTTGGGCTGGGGTAAAAAGCAAGAACGCGAGGTATAGATGAAATTCTGCTATCGACATGTGTACCGAGTTTCATATTATTACATGCAAGTGTGTTTGAGTTATGGACCAGGTGTTCGGACCCCATTCCAGGGGGCGCTGACGAGCCGCCCTGCCACGCCCGGGTACCAGCTTCAGCCCGGCTCTTATGGCCGCGGGTTCTGACCCGTGTGCAAAGTTTCAAGAGTTTTCGAGCATGTTAAGGGCCCCAAAAGTGCCCGAATAGTCGCTAGAAAAAAAAAAAAAAAAAAAAAAAAATAAATAAAAATATAGCTGCGAGCAGCCGATTGCGGGCCCAAGCCGGTGGCACCGCAACCCCGGTGCCTTTAGTCCTAAAGGCACCGGGATGGCGGTACCGCCGGCTTTGGCCCTCCATCGCTGCTCGCAGCTATATTATATATATATATATATAAATATATATATATATATATATATATATATAAAGCCGGTGGCACCGCCACCTTGGTGCCTTTAGGGTTATTCTGTACGACGTGCAAAAACGTAACCCCTGCTTTGGAATACATACTAGTATGTATTCCACAATTGGAATACATACTAACATACTAGTCAGAACTGAATAGTTGATATCTGAATGACAGATCACCATAGAAGTCAATGGAAAAAATGTGACTAGTAACAAAAGAATAGTTACTAGTCACCATTGAAAATAAGTACTAGTGTCTAATGAATAAGTACTAGTATCTATTTAATAGGTACTAGTATCTAATGAATAAGTACTAGTAACTAATTAATAAGCATTGGTATGTAATGAATAAGGACTAGCATCTAATGAATAAGTACTAGTATCTAATAAATAAGGACTAGTTTCTAATGAATAAGTACTAGTATCTTTAAAAAGGTACTAGTACCTAAAGAATAAACACTAGTATCTAAAGAAAAGGCACTAGTATCTAAAGAATAAGCACTAGTAGCTAATGAATAAGTACTAGTACTTAATGGAATAGATACTAGTATCTAAAAATAAGTACTAGTAGCATGAAAATAGAGACTAGTAGGTTAAAATGATTAAATGTTAAAACGGCTTGCCATACTCTATCTGTCGTTTCGACTAGTCACAATTACGTTACAGATATCTTAAATGATAATACAAACTATCCAAAATGTAATTACGACTAGAAAGACGTTGTTGATATCTACAATGTTAATTACGAATAGTCAAACTTAGCTTTTAAATGTTAAAAGGGCTTGCCATACAGAAGTGTAGGCTCAGAGAGACACTCAACATTTTCAAACCAAAATATCTGACTTTCTGTGGGTCCTAGCTCATGAGTGTAAATTAGAAAGTTGTCCGGCTTGAGGAGAATATATGAATATATGAAACGATGAGATCAACATGTGTACTGAGTTTCATATTATTACATGCAAGCGTGTTTGATTTATGGACCAAGTTTTGGAACCCCGTTCCAGGGGGCGCTGTCTAGCCCCCTTGCCACACCCGGGTACCATCTTCAGCCCGGCTCTGATGGCTGTGGGATCTGACCTGTGTGCAAAGTTTCAAGAGTTTTCAAACCCATTAAGGGCCCCAAAAGCCGCTAAGAGACTCAAAATCATCAAAAAAAGGAATGTTAAAGTTTGATGCGTTGCTATGGCAACATTATCTTAGATATTGAATAATGCTTTCACAGCTCTTCATCTGGCGTGTGTTTACATTTGAAGCAAATCGGGTAAAAGTAAGAGTGCGATTTCAAAGCATTTTGAAAGTGAAACACTTTCTGCTGCCAGTTGGTGGCGCTATATATTTGACTCACATCTATGTGATCGACCTCTAC
The DNA here is from genome assembly GCA_030378365.1 of Hybognathus amarus. Classification (NCBI taxonomy): domain Eukaryota; kingdom Metazoa; phylum Chordata; class Actinopteri; order Cypriniformes; family Leuciscidae; genus Hybognathus; species Hybognathus amarus. The sequence goes on from JAQIUQ010000701.1 coordinate 6,064, forward strand.
AACGAACACACTGCTGAAGTTTCATCAAGATCAGTTAATGTATGCAGAAGTTTTAACACACTTCCTTTTTGATTTATTTACTTACTTTTTTGATTTATGGACCAAGTTAATTTAATTAATACACTAATTATATAAAACTATTGTCAATGCACTACAATTAAACAGGTTATATGCCTTTACTTATAAAAAAAATAAAAATAAAAACTTATGTAAAAAATACCAGGCTTAAGAAATGTATTTACTTTAGCAGGCCAGACACACAGTGAAATGATTAAGCCCCCTCCCCCTACACACACACACACACACACACAGACTGTGTGACAGGCCTAGGCTCAGAAAGAGCATGATCATATTCAAACTACAATATCTGACTTTCTGTGGGTTTGAGCTTATTATTGTTAATTAGAAAGTTGTTTGGCTTGAATAGAACAATATACACGGCAAGTTTTGTAACTGTCAGTAAAACTAACCAAGTTATAACACACTTTATGTGTCCTTTTTTAGTCAAAAAAATCCGCCACGGCCAAACCGTTCGAGATATCAAAAATCCGTCCGTAATATAGCATCCTCAATGTCTTGACTTCATGCATATCGAGTTTGGTGGTGATTGGTAACAGCATGGGTTGTAATTTGATGTTTTTCTAGGACAATTATTTAAAAAAAAAAAACATAATTCCCGACTTCCGTTCAACTGTCGTGAAACTTAGAGCACGAAAGTTGTTTGGCCTGATGTGATCTATGAGTGTACCGAGTTTCATATTAATCCATGCACGTGTGTTTGATTTATGGACAAATGTTCGAATCCCTAAAAGAATGCATCCTAAAAGAATGGTAAAGTTTGATGCGTCGCCACGGCAACAGTTTCAAAGATATCAAGAATCCATTCATAGGTCTTCATCTGCCGTGTATGTACATTATACAGATGAAGTTTGAAGCAAATCGGGTAAAAATAAGAGGGTGATTTCAAAGCATTTTGAAAGTGACACACTTCCTGCTGCCAGTTGGTGGCGCTATAACTTTGACTCACAATAGTCACATCCATGTGATCGTCCTCTTACAGCGAACGCACTGCTGAAGTTTCATCCAGATCAGTTAATGTATGCTGAAGTTATGACACACTTCCTGTTTCACGTTTCTCGCCATAGTTTCGTTTCCTCGCCACGGCCAAACCGTTCGAGATATCAAAAATCCCCACACAAACTTTCATCCTCAATGTCTTGACTTCTAGCTGACCGAGTTTCGTCGAATTTGGATCAGAGCTCTAGGAGGAGTATTTAAAAGTTCATTGCGTGTGTTTTACAAAAAAACCTCAATAGCCGACTTCCTGTTGGGCTGGGTAAAAAGCAAGAACGCTGAGGTATAGATGAAATTCTGCTATCGACATGTGTACCGAGTTTCATATTATTACATGCAAGTGTGTTTGAGTTATGGACCAGGTGTTCGGACCCCATTCCAGGGGGCGCTGACGAGCCGCCCTGCCACGCCCGGGTACCAGCTTCAGCCCGGCTCTGATGGCCGCGGGTTCTGACCCGTGTGCAAAGTTTCAAGAGTTTTCGAGCATGTCAAGGGCCCCAAAAGTGCCCGAATAGTCGCTAGAAAAAAAAAAAAAAAAAAAAAAAAAAAAAAAAAAAAAAAAAAATAAATAAAAAATAATCGGAAGGAAAACAATAGGGCTCTGCGTCCTTTCAGGGCTTGGGCCCTAATAATCGGAAGGAAAACAATAGGGCTCTGCGCCCTTTCAGGGCTTGGGCCCAAAAAATCGGAAGGAAAACAATAGGGCTCTGTGCCCTTCAGGGCTTGGGCCCTAATAATAAATAATCCTAAGGGAAACGAGCAGGGCCTTCGCCCTTTCAGGGCTTGGGCCCTAATAATAATAATAATAAATAGTGGCGCGAGCAGTGAATTGCCTGCCCAAGCCAGTGGCTATAACGCCCCGGTGCCTTTAGTTACCTAAGGGCACCGGGGTGGCGGGACCACCGCCTTTGGCCCTGGATTCGCTGCTCGCAGCTATATTTATATATATATATATATATATATATATATATATATATATATATATATATATATATATATATATATATATATAGCCGGTGGCACCGCCACCCTGGTGCCTTTAGGGTTATTGTGCACAAACGAAACTCCCGCTTTGACTGTCGAAAGAAGTGTGCTGAAGAGCTTGCATCAGTGAGGGCTCGGCAAAAGTGCGCATCGAGGGCACATTTCAACCACAAAGTATGCGTGAGCAGCCTTCTGAAAGGTCAGGTGTACATCCAGGTCTACATCTACTTGTGTTTACATTTTAGTAGTTAGGAGTTACGCCAATTCGATATCCGATACTCAGGATCAGTATCGGCTCAGATATTGCCAATTTTGCCGGATCGGGTATCGATCAGACGAGGCTGATTCAAATCCTGCATTGTGCGTATACTATTCTATGTATTGTTAAGCCCAACAAAAGGCACACAAACAGCCCGTCGTGTTCGGTTAGTCAATGATGAAACTATCTTCAAGATGATTCAATGTTAATACTATTATACTTGATCTGTAGATAAAGGTCTATGGTTTTGAATAAAGAAACTCTATCTTTCTGGACTTTATTTCTGTAACTTAATCGTGTTACTTTCTACCGGGTGATCACAACACTAGAGTAGAGTCAGAGCTCTATAATTGTTCTTTACACGCACAGTAACTGAAATTTAAAACTGTTAAAAGAAAAGGCTCAATAAACTATTGCATAGATAGACAATGTATAATCCACTGTCCATCAATATGTATTTCCTTTGTGCTTTGAGCCTTTCAATGCGGCACTGGACACGCTGCGCGTCTGTAACTCCATCGTGGCTTCAAGCGCATCATTCTCCGCTGAGGATGCGCATAAGCACTTTGTGCCACACTGTACTGAGCCTTTCATATCATAATGCAGTGACGCAATGACAGATCATTAATTACCTTTCTTGTTCTTTCCTATCTATCATATGTTGCTACCTCATTAAACATCGGTACTATACATTTAAAACACGTCTCAATTTTTTAATAGCCATGACTATATCTAAAATAATTTATCTTTTTGATTTTTGGTATCTTGTTTTTCATTAATGTATTTTAGAACAATATAAAGAGCAATGTGTATTATCCACTAATCTAGTTTATAATAGCATTTTTTGTCATAGATTATGATAATATATTTTTTGGAATTGTTGTTTATCTTTATAATGAAGTTGTCTGTATTAAGTAGATTGTGTTTAAAACACAAGAGTGATTATTAGTTTAACACACAGAGTTATGGAAATTCTACTTGATCTCCCAAGTGTGTGTGATCTCCCATGTGTGTGTGGCTGGCTATATAGCCAGCCAGCCACACACACACACACACACACACACACATAAACAGAGACACCAACCCCCACCCTCCCCACACAGACACACACACACACACGCTGGGAGATCTCTCTCTGTCTCTCTGAGACAAAATCCACTTATAAATTACAATATCTGACTTTCTGTTGGTTTGAGCTTATTATTGTTAATTAGAAAGTTGTTTGGCTTGAATAGAACAATATACACGGCAAGTTTTTTTGTAACTGTCAGTAAAACTAACCAAGTTTATGTACTAACACTTTATGGGCTCTATCTTGCACCCGGCGCAAATGACTTTATACACTGACGCATTTACCATTCCTATTTTGCACTCGCGCAAAGCAAGCTTTTTTCCTCCACAGACGCACGTCGGTAAACTAGGAATGAACTTGCGCTTCCTGGGCGGGTTGGCGCAAAAGGAGGCGTGTGTCGGCGCAAACAATCCCTGGTGCTATTTTAAACTGGTCTAAAGTCAGTGGCGTGTTGTGCGTATATTCAGATGCTATTTTAAGCACGCATGCTTGGCCATAATACAGAGTGTGAACAACGCGCATATACTGTAGATGATTCTCTCAGCAACACAGATGCATTTTACTTTTTGCAAATTAGAGACCGACGGCATCGTCGACGATCCCACACGTCACCTCCGATAAATGTTTACATAGCTCGATGACAGATTTATCGATTTTCTTACTGTTTTTTCCAGCAGAAAGCTAACGAGCTAGCCATCACGGGGGTGCCTTTGGTTTCTTTCTAGCCTTTACAGAAGGTTTTCTATCCAGCCTGGAACTTGTGCTTCCTTTCAGAGGTTTTCAGCAATAAATCCAAACGATTTCTGTCTAACTTTGATACTCTTGAAGTCCATAATTCATAAATATTCCGTCATTTTTGCCGCTAGCTCGATGCTAGCGGCCATTCTGGATATCACGTGATGTTTCACGTGATGGTTTTTGACCAATTACAGGCTGATCCGTTGTAAACATTGGTGTGCGTCATGACGCATGAACCAAGCGTTGGAGAGAGATAGAAACGCAAGCAGACCCGCTATTCACAACGCGAGATACGCAAAGAAATAGACGTAAATAAAGCGCTGGTCTATTTTGGTGCATTGCATGATGAGGGATTTTCAGGAGAACAGAGCTTTTTGACAGATGAGGAACTAGATTACCAGGATAGACCCAGCTGAAGTGCATTTATTTATTTACTGCAAAAAGTATTATAAATGTATTATAAAAGAATAAAAATAATATAATACATAAAATAATAAATAAAATAGAAATGCAAAACCAGTTCTGTGTGATTGCTGAGAGGAACTGTTTTGAAGCTTGGCACCATTGAATTTCATGAGGCCCCAAACGCCTGGACTTCTTTTGGAAAAATGTCAATAGTTTTGGTTCTGTACAAGTTATAATGTTTATTCCTGTGCTCCATGACTCCAAAGACATGAACAAACTATTTTCCAGAGGAAATTTGCTTAGTTTTTATTTATTTGTGTGTGATTTCAATAAATATTTGAGTAATTCAATTTCCGAATAATTTTTTCTTTTGCCTTTATGGTCCCATAACTTATTTTACATTCAGGTGACATCAATGCAACACAAATATGCTGAAAGTTCAATTTGTCCTGAAAAAAAAGAGGTGTGTCAATTGTCTGTACACCAAAGGGTTGATGTTTTACAAGCTTTTTTAGTTAATAACACCAGACGGAAAATTTATTGTAAAAATACCCTTAGGTCTCAGAGGGTTAAAAGGAAAAATATATAAACATGAGGGAAATCATTGTTGTGTCCGTGACGATGGAAAAAATAGGCATAAAGCTACACATTTACCCAAATTATTATATGCATGTTTAACCGAAGCTAATTTGGGTGGGTTTGTTCCATCCTCAATGTCCCTTCTCTTTCTTTTACGGTCCTGACGAGACATCGATCTCCTTGGCTGTGAACCGATGCTGAAGTGCGCCTGGTAAATGCGCCGCTGAAAATAGAATTGTGCCATGGAACAAGTGCATCTCGTTCATCATGCTCTTAAAGGGAATGTGATATGACGCTCTTATTGGTTTATTTCCGTTACGCCCAAACCACACCAATGAATAATGAAGCTACTCCAGATCAACCCCTTTTAAGATTTGCGCCAGGCGCAAGATGCATTTATCCCGCCAGGAAAATAGCAACAGCGCCGGGATCCGCCCACAAAGTTACTTGCGCTTTGCGCTTTGACACTTGCGTTTCACATCGTTAAAATAGGGCCCCAGGTGTCCTTTTTTACTCATAACATTAATTTCCTCGCCACGGCCAAACCGTTCGAGATATCAAAAATCCGTCCGGAATTTAGCATCCTCAATGTCTTGACTTCATGCACATCCGAGTTTGGTGGTGATTGGTAACAGCATGGGTTGTAATTTGATGTTTTTCTAGGACAATTATTTAAAAAAAAAAACCATAATTCCCGACTTCTGTTTGAACTGTCGTAAAACTTAGAGCACGAAAGTTGTTTGGCCTGATGTGATCTATGAGTGTACCGAGTTTCATATTAATCCATGCACGTGTGTTTGATTTATGGACAAAATGTTCGAATCCTAAAAGAATGCATCCTAAAAGAATGGTAAAGTTTGATGCGTTGCCACGGCAACAGTTTCAAAGATATCAAGAATCCATTCATAGGTCTTCATCTGCCGTGTATTTACATTATACAGATGAAGTTTGAAGCAAATCGGGTAAAAATAAGAGGGTGATTTCAAAGCATTTTGAAAGTGACACACTTCCTGCTGCCAGTTGGTGGCGCTATAACTTTGACTCACAATAGTCACATCCATGTGATCGTCCTCTTACAGCGAACGCACTGCTGAAGTTTCATCCAGATCAGTTAATGTATGCTGAAGTTATGACACACTTCCTGTTTCACGTTTCTCGCCATAGTTTCGTTTCCTCGCGACGGCCAAACCGTTCGAGATATCAAAAATCCCCACGCAAACTTTCATCCTCAATGTCTTGACTTCACGCTGATCGAGTTTCGTCGAATTTGGATCAGAGCTCTAGGAGGAGTATTTAAAAGTTCATTGCGTGTGTTTTACAAAAAAACCTCAATAGCCGACTTCCTGTTGGGCTGGGGTAAAAAGTAAGAACGTGAGGTATAGATGAAATTATGCTATCGACATGTGTACCGAGTTTCATATTATTACATGCAAGTGTGTTTGAGTTATGGACCAGGTGTTCGGACCCCGTTCCAGGGGGCGCTGACGAGCCGCCCTGCCACGCCCGGGTACCAGCTTCAGCCCGGCTCTGATGGCCGCCGGGTTCTGACCCGTGTGCAAAGTTTCAAGAGTTTTCGAGCATGTTAAGGGCCCCAAAAGTGCCCGAGAGTCGCTAGAAAAAATAAATAAATATATATATATAAATATGAGCTGCGAGCAGCCGATCGCGGGCCCAAGCCGGTGGCACCGCACCCCGGTGCCGGGATGGTGGCACCGCCGGCTTTGGCCTTCCATCGCTGCTCGCAGCTATATTCATATATATATATATATATATATATATATATATCACACACACACACACACACACACACATAAAGCCGGTGGCACCGCCACCTTGGTGCCTTTAGGGTTATTCTGTACGACGTGCAAAAACGTAACCCCTGCTTTGGAATACATACTAGTATGTATTCCACAATTGGAATACATACTAACATACTAGTCAGAACTGAATAGTTGATATCTGAATGACAGATCACCATAGAAGTCAATGGAAAAAATGTGACTAGTAGTAACAAAAGAATAGTTACTAGTCACCATTGAAATAAGTACTAGTGTCTAATGAATAAGTACTAGTATATATTTAATATGTACTAGTATCTAATGAATAAGTACTAGTAACTAATTAATAAGCATTGGTATGTAATGAATAAGGACTAGCATCTAATGAATAAGTACTAGTATCTAATAAATAAGGACTAGTGTCTAATGAATAAGTACTAGTATCTTTAAAAAGGTACTAGTACCTAAAGAATAAACACTAGTATCTAAATAAAAGGCACTAGTATCTAAAGAATAAGCACTAGTAGCTAATGAATAATTACTAGTACTTAATGGAATAGATACTAGTATCTAAAAATAAGTACTAGTAGCATGAAAATAGAGACTAGTAGGTTAAAATGATTAAATGTTAAAACGGTTTGCCATACTCTATCTGTCGTTTCGACTAGTCACAATTACGTTACAGATATCTTAAATGATAATACAAACTATCCAAAATGTAATTACGACTAGAAAGACGTTGTTGATATCTACAATGTTAATTACGAATAGTCAAACTTAGCTTTTAAATGTTAAAAGGGCTTGCCATACAGAAGTGTATGCTCAGAGAGACACTCAACATTTTCAAACCAAAATATCTGACTTTCTGTGGGTCCTAGCTCATGAGTGTAAATTAGACAGTTGTCCGGCTTGAGGAGAATATATGAATATATGAAACGATGAGATCAACATGTGTACTGAGTTTCATATTATTACATGCAAGCGTGTTTGATTTATGGACCAAGTTTTTGGACCCCGTTCCAGGGGGCGCTGTCTAGCCCCCTTGCCACACCCGGGTACCATCTTCAGCCCGGCTCTGATGGCTGTGGGATCTGACCTGTGTGCAAAGTTTCAAGAGTTTTCAAACCCATTAAGGGCCCCAAAAGCCGCTAAGAGACTCAAAATCATCAAAAAAAATAATGTTAAAGTTTGATGCGTTGCTATGGCAACATTATCTTAGATATTGAATAATGCTTTCACAGCTCTTCATCTGGCGTGTGTTTACATTATACAGATGAAGTTTGAAGCAAATCGGGTAAAAGTAAGAGTGTGATTTCAAAGCATTTTGAAAGTGAAACACTTTCTGCTGCCAGTTGGTGGCGCTATATATTTGACTCACAATAGTCACATCCATGTGATCGGCCTCTTACAACGAACACACTGCTGAAGTTTCATCAAGATCAGTTAATGTATGCAGAAGTTTTAACACACTTCCTTTTTGATTTATTTACTTACTTTTTTGATTTATGGACCAAGTTAATTTAATAAATACACTAATTATATAAAACTATTGTCAATGCACTACAATTAAACAGGTTATATGCCTTTACTTATAAAAAAAATAAAAATAAAAAACTTATTTAAAAAATACCAGGCTTAAGAAAATGTATTTACTTTAGCAGGCCAGACACACAGTGAAATGATTAAGCCCCCTCCCCCTACACACACACACACACACACACACACACACACACACACACACACACACACACACACACACACACACAGACTGTGTGTCAAGAGACTCAAAGGCAAAGACAGGCCTAGGCTCAGAAAGAGCATGATCATATTCAAACTACAATATCTGACTTTTTGTGGGTTTGAGCTTATTATTGTTAATTAGAAAGTTGTTTGGCTTGAATAGAACAATATACACGGCAAGTTTTGTAACTGTCAGTAAAACTAACCAAGTTATAACACACTTTATGTGTCCTTTTTTAGTCAAAAAAATCCGCCACGGCCAAACCGTTCGAGATATCACAAACCGTCCGGAATTTAGCATCCTCAATGTCTTGACTTCATGCACACAAAGTTTGGTGGTGATTGGTAACAGCATGGGTTGTAATTTGATGTTTTTCTAGGACATTTATTTAAAAAAAAAAAACATAATTCCAGACTTCCGTTTGAACTGTCGTAAAACTTAGAGCACGAAAGTTGTTTGGCCTGATGTGATCTATGAGTGTACCGAGTTTCATATTAATCCATGCACGTGTGTTTGATTTATGGACAAATGTTCGAATCCCTAAAAGAATGCATCCTAAAAGAATGGTAAAGTTTGATGCGTCGCCACGGCAACAGTTTCAAAGATATCAAGAATCCATTCATAGGTCTTCATCTGCCGTGTATTTACATTATACAGATGAAGTTTGAAGCAAATCGGGTAAAAATAAGAGGGTGATTTCAAAGCATTTTGAAAGTGACACACTTCCTGCTGCCAGTTGGTGGCGCTATAACTTTGACTCACAATAGTCACATCCATGTGATCGTCCTCTTACAGCGAACGCACTGCTGAAGTTTCATCCAGATCAGTTAATGTATGCTGAAGTTATGACACACTTCCTGTTTCACGCTTCTCGCCATAGTTTCGTTTCCTCGCGACGGCCAAACCGTTCGAGATATCAAAAATCCCCACGCAAACTTTCATCCTCAATGTCTTGACTTCACGCTGACCGAGTTTCGTCGAATTTGGATCAGAGCTCTAGGAGGAGTATTTAAAAGTTCATTGCGTGTGTTTTACAAAAAAACCTCAATAGCCGACTTCCTGTTGGGCTGGGGTAAAAGTAAGAACGCGAGGTATAGATGAAATTCTGCTATCGACATGTGTACCGAGTTTCATATTATTACATGCAAGTGTGTTTGAGTTATGGACCAGGTGTTCGGACCCCATTCCAGGGGGCGCTGACGAGCCGCCCTGCCACGCCCGGGTACCAGCTTCAGCCCGGCTCTGATGGCCGCGGGTTCTGACCCGTGTGCAAAGTTTCAAGAGTTTTCGAGCATGTTAAGGGCCCCAAAAGTGCCCGATAGTCGCTAGAAAAAAAAAATAAAAATAAAAATAAAAAAAAAATAATCGGAAGGAAAACAATAGGGCTCTGCGCCCTTTCAGGGCTTGGGCCCTAAAAATTCGGAAGGAAAACAATAGGGCTCTGTGCCCTTTCAGGGCTTGGGCCCTGAATAATAAATAATCCTAAGGAAAACAATAGGGCCTTCGCCCTTTCAGGGCTTGGGCCCTGAATAATAATAATAATAAATATAGCTGCGAGCAGCGAATTGCGGGCCCAAGCCAGTGGCACCGCACCCCGGTGCCTTTAGTTACCTAAAGGCACCGGGGTGGCGGTACCACCGCCTTTGGCCCGCAATCGCTGCTCGCAGCTATATTTATATATATATACATATATATATATATATATATATATATATATAGCCGGTGGCACCGCCACCCTGGTGCCTTTAGGGTTATTGTGCACAAACGTAACTCCCGCTTTGACTGTCGAAAGAAGTGTGCTGAAGAGCTTGCATCAGTGAGGGCTCGGCAAAAGTGCCGCATCGAGGGCACATTTCAACCACAAAGTATGCGTGAGCAGCCTTCTGAAAGGTCAGGTGTACATCCAGGTCTACATCTACTTGTGTTTACATTTTAGTAGTTAGGGTTACGCCAATCCGATATTCGATACTCAGGATCAGTATCGGCTCAGATATTGCCAATTTTGCCGGATCGGGTATCGATCAGACGAGGCTGATTCAAATCCTGCATTGTGCGTATACTATTCTATGTATTGTTAAGCCCCACAAAAGGCACACAAACAGCCCGTCGTGTTCGGTTAGTCAATGATGAAACTATCTTCAAGATGATTCAATGTTAATACTATTATACTTGATCTGTAGATAAAGGTCTATGGTTTTGAATAAAGAAACTCTATCTTTCTGGACTTTATTTCTGTAACTTAATCGTGTTACTTTCTACCGGGTGATCACAACACTAGAGTAGAGTCAGAGCTCTATAATTGTTCTTTACACGCACAGTAACTGAAATTTAAAACTGTTAAAAGAAAAGGCTCAATAAACTATTGCATAGATAGACAATGTATAATCCACTGTCCATCAATATGTATTTCCTTTGTGCTTTGAGCCTTTCAATGCGGACTGGACACGCTGCGCGTCTGTAACTCCATCGTGGCTTCAAGCGCATCATTCTCCGCTGAGGATGCGCATAAGCACTTTGTGCCACACTGTACTGAGCCTTTCATATCATAATGCAGTGACGCAATGACAGATTATTAATTACCTTTCTTGTTCTTTCCTATCTATCATATGTTGCTACCTCATTAAACATCGGTACTATACATTTAAAACACGTCTCAATTTTTTAATAGCCATGACTATATCTAAAATAATTTATCTTTTTGATTTTTGGTATCTTGTTTTTCTTTAATGTATTTTAGAACAATATAAAGAGCAATGTGTATTATCCACTAATCTAGTTTATAATAGCATTTTTTGTCATAGATTATGATAATATATTTTTTGGAATTGTTGTTTATCTTTATAATGAAGTTGTCTGTATTAAGTAGATTGTGTTTAAAACACAAGAGTGATTATTAGTTTAACACACAGAGTTATGGAAATTCTACTTGATCTCCCAAGTGTGTGTGATCTCCCATGTGTGTGTGGCTGGCTATATAGCCAGCCAGCCACACACACACACACACACACACACACATAAACAGAGACACCAACCCCCACCCTCCCCACACAGACACACACACACACACACGCTGGGAGATCTCTCTCTGTCTCTCTCTGAGACAAAATCCACTTATAAACTACAATATCTGACTTTCTGTTGGTTTGAGCTTATTATTGTTAATTAGAAAGTTGTTTGGCTTGAATAGAACAATATACACGGCAAGTTTTTTTGTAACTGTCAGTAAAACTAACCAAGTTTATGTACTAACACTTTATGGGCTCTATCTTGCACCCGGCGCAAATGACTTTATACACTGACGCATTTACCATTCCTATTTTGCACTCGCGCAAAGCAAGCTTTTTTCCTCCACAGACGCACGTTGGTAAACTAGGAATGAACTTGCGCTCCTGGGCGGGTTGGCGCAAAAGGAGGCGTGTGTCGGCGCAAACAATCCCTGGTGCTATTTTAAACTGGTCTAAAGTCAGTGGCGTGTTGTGCGTATATTCAGATGCTATTTTAAGCACGCATGCTTGGCCATAATACAGAGTGTGAACAACGCGCATATACTGTAGATGATTCTCTCAGCAACACAGATGCATTTTACTTTTTGCAAATTATAAATTATTAAAAGGAAAAATATATAAACATGAGGGAAATCATTGTTGTGTCCGTGACGATGGAAAAAATAGGCATAAAGCTACACATTTACCCAAATTATTATATGCATGTTTAACCGAAGCTAATTTGGGTGGGTTTGTTCCATCCTCAATGTCCCTTCTCTTTCTTTTACGGTCCTGACGAGAACATCGATCTCCTTGGCTGTGAACCGATGCTGAAGCGCGCCTGGTAAATGCGCCGCTAAAATAGAATTGTGCCATGGAACAAGTGCATCTCGTTCATCATGCTCTTAAAGGGAATGTGATATGACGCTCTTATTGGTTTATTTCCGTTACGCCCAAACCACACCAATGAATAATGAAGCTACTCCAGATCAACCCCTTTTAGATTTGCGCCAGGCGCAAGATGCATTTATCCCGCCAGGAAAATAGCAACAGCGCCGGGATCCGCCCACAAAGTTACTTGCGCTTTGCGCTTTGACACTTGCGTTTCACATCGTTAAAATAGGGCCCCAGGTGTCCTTTTTTACTCATAACATTAATTTCCTCGCCACGGCCAAACCGTTCGAGATATCAAAAATCCGTCCGGAATTTAGCATCCTCAATGTCTTGACTTCATGCACACCGAGTTTGGTGGTGATTGGTAACAGCATGGGTTGTAATTTGATGTTTTTCTAGGACAATTATTTAAAAAAAAAAAACATAATTCCCGACTTCCGTTTGAACTGTCGTAAAACTTAGAGCACGAAAGTTGTTTGGCCTGATGTGATCTATGAGTGTACCGAGTTTCATATTAATCCATGCACGTGTGTTTGATTTATGGACAAATGTTCAAATCCCTAAAAGAATGCATCCTAAAAGAATGGTAAAGTTTGATGCGTTGCCACGGCAACACTTTCAAAGATATCAAGAATCCATTCATAGGTCTTCATCTGCCGTGTATTTACATTATACAGATGGAGTTTGAAGCAAATCGGGTAAAAATAAGAGGGTGATTTCAAAGCATTTTGAAAGTGACACACTTCCTGCTGCCAGTTGGTGGCGCTATAACTTTGACTCACAATAGTCACATCCATGTGATCGTCCTCTTACAGCGAACGCACTGCTGAAGTTTCATCCAGATCAGTTAATGTATGCTGAAGTTATGACACACTTCCTGTTTCACGTTTCTCACCATAGTTTCGTTTCCTCGCCACGGTCAAACCGTTCGAGATATCAAAAATCCCCACGCAAACTTTCATCCTCAATGTCTTGACTTCACGCCGACCGAGTTTCGTCGAATTTGGATCAGAGCTCTAGGAGGAGTATTTAAAAGTTCATTGCGTGTGTTTTACATACAAACCTCAATAGCCGACTTCCTGTTGGGCTGGGGTAAAAAGTAAGAACGTGAGGTATAGATGAAATGATGCTATCGACATGTGTACCGAGTTTCATATTATTACATGCAAGTGTGTTTGAGTTATGGACCAAGTGTTCGGACCCCGTTCCAGGGGCGCTGACGAGCCGCCCTGCCACGCCCGGGTACCAGCTTCAGCCCGGCTCTGATGGCCGCGGGTTCTGACCCGTGTGCAAAGTTTCAAGAGTTTTCGAGCATGTTAAGGGCCCCAAAAGTGCCCGAATAGTCGCTAGAAAAAAAAATAATCGGAAGGAAAACAATAGGGCTCTGCGCCCTTTCAGGGCTTGGGCCCTAATAATAATCCTAAGGAAAACAATAGGGCCTTCGCCCCTTCAGGTCTTGGGCCCTAATAAATCAGGAGAGATAAATCAGCAAATAAAAGAAATCAGAGAGATAGCAGGAACATAAGAAGTGGCCAAATCAACATTTTGGTACATTCTGAGAGATAAAAATCACTGGTGATTCACTCAAAATGAAAAGACAACATAAAAAGTGGTTAATGATTAGGATCTTCTCCATGGTAAAAGTGAAACCAAGTGAAGAACACTATTCAGGAGCTAGGCATGTTATTGTCAAAGTCTACAGTCAAGAGAAGTCTTCACGATAGCAAAAACAGGGTTCAACAAGGTGCAAGCCTCAAGAATAGAAACTCCAGATTAGCCTTTCTATTAGACCAAAAAACATCTAAAAAAGCCAGACCAGTTCTGGAAAAGCATTCTTAGGACAGTAGAAAATAAGATCAACCTGTACCAGAATGACAGAAGAAAAAAGTATGGAGAAGGCTTGAAATAGTTCATGATCCAAAGTATACAACGTCATCTGTAAAAAAAAACAGTGGAGGGAGTGTCATGGCATGGGCATGCATGACTTCCATTGGCACTGGTGTTTATTGATGATGTGACAGAAGCAGCCAGATGAATTCTGAAGAATATAGGCATATAATCTCTGCCCAGATTCAGCCAAATGCAGCAAAGTTTATTGGATGTTCTTACGCAGTACAGATGGACAATGACTTAAAACACACTGTAAAAGCCACCCAGGAGTTTTTGAAGGAAAGTAAGTGGAAGATTTTTCAATGGAGTCAATCACCTGATCTCAACCAGATCGAGCATGCATCTCACTTGCTGAAGAGGATTTGCACCTCAAGAGGGCTCAACAGTGACTCTGGCGTCCCAGTCATCCCCCTCTGTCCCCTACTCAACTCAGCCCAGCTTTACTGACCTTTACATCCCTCTTGCTGCTGAGGTTGCTTCTTCCTCGTAGTTCACATGTGACCTAACCACAATCTCACAATCTCTCTGCAACCCAACCATACATGTCAACCCGTTTGACTAAGGTTGTCGAGCCCCACTGTCTTCGTTAAAGTAGGTTCAGAGGCAACGGTTCCGTATGGTATACTACTTACCGCAAAACATAATATCTGCCCAAACACCAACCCTCATTCACACAATATACACAAGAACGTAATAACTGTAATTACTATGCAAACTATGCAAATAAACCTACAGACGCTTCGAGTTTTTCCAAGAATTCTACGAAAACCGTAGCGTGGCAGCCTGTACACAGCCAGCCAGAATTTTTCGTCTCAACCACAGCCAGTTGCTGCTCCTTTCTGCTGCTTCAGATAAGTTCTGCCAGAAAGTCTTGGGAGAATTAATACTGTGACAATAAACATTTATTTGAGCTCAGCAAATGATCAAATTCTTTGGCGTAGGCCCTGTCCGTTATTCGCATTCCGAGGGTACGGAATCTGCATATCTAGCACAGTCTCATCCCAAGACGTCATACAACTGACGCTTTTGACCATACGTCAACATCCGCCTTTTTAGGGTACCCTTAAACGTCGGTTAGATGATGTTATCTAATCCTAACCCTACCCCAGACCTAAACCTACCCCGTCACCTAACTGACGTTTAAGGTAAAGCGGCAGTTGTATGACCGCCCGGGATCATCATATAACCGATGTTTAAGGGTACCCTGAAAAAGGCGGTTATTGACGTATGGTCAAAAGCGTCAGTTGTATGACGTCTTGGGATGAGACTGTGTTAGCATATCCTGCCTGAAGACGAAGGCAGGGGCACAGCTCACCCCCTGCAAAGTAAGGAAGGGTGCCATCTGGTGGTGGTGGGGTGGAAGGAGGAGAGGACGTCCTGGCATCTTCATGGTAGAGGGGAGAGCCTATCTGGAGGTGGTTGGAAGGATGGAGAGGAGGACCCGGCATGTGAATGTTAGAAAGATAAAGGAAAGGTCCCGTCTCGTGGTGGATGGGGAGGATGGAGGTGGTTAAAGCAACAGCATCTGAGAACTCAGACAAGTGTAAGTACCACCTTTATACTGGCTATTAGGATATGATTGGATAAGTGAGAAGGTAATACATGACGTGAACGATTAAGTCGTCCTGGTAGAACTTGCGCTGACTTCATTTCTTTACTGTGCGACGCAACTCTTGGCCACTGAATCCAACGTCTCTGAGGAACCGGGTTGTAGAGTGTGCCACAAATCCTCGACAACCCACTTCCACTGGATAAACCTGGACTTGCCATCCTCACTGTTCTGCTTCAGTAGCCAGATGAGCATGACACAGTTTCTTTCTCTGATATGCTTCATCTACAACATCCTCCCATGGCACTAGGGTTGTGAATCGGTTGGGTTTTATCCGATACCAGTACCTACTCTGTATTTTTTAAATGGTTCCGGTGCCTAAACGGTTCTTGAAATGGTACTTAAGAAAATGAAACTCCACACACTTTGTCAAAAAATAATACCCCTTTATTTACAGGGCCAAACTGGACACAATATTAACATACAATATAAATACAAGTAACATATGGTAATAATAAATAAACCAATATAAAATAAAAGTTAACATTTACATAATATCAAATAAAACAATATTGTATCAAACAATGTAATTATACTCAAGATTAATAGAGATTACTACCAGGGTAATCTAATATCGACATGGTTACAGGTTCCCATGTTTTGTCTGCTTGAAATAGTCATGTAAGTTATCTGGTCATTTACTAGTTAAGCTCTTAGCCAGTTTGATATTTCGTTCCCACTGCGTCTTAGCTATGCAGATTTGAGTAAACCCATTTTATGTAACCCATGTTCTCTGAATAGGGAACGAGACGCTGCATTCACTGCCAAACTCCTCGCACTGCTGACAAGCTTTCTTTTCGCCAGAGAAATCTGAGGAGCAGATGATGGACGCGCTGAATATAATATGATGACGTGAGCGTCAAGGCGGCGCGAATCGTGATTCTATATGGGCTTCAAACAATTGTTCTGACGCGTAATTTTACACAGGAAATGCAGCCAAACCTTTCAGCGTTTTGTCTTCGGCATCTTCATTAATCCCCTCGTTATCAGCAGACGTTCCGATAGTCTCCCGCATATTGATAACGGCTCGCGGATGACCGCAAATTAGTTCAAATCTCCTGGTATCTAGAGCAAGCGAGCAAGAGCGCGCGTGCAAAACAGATCAAACAAGTGCTTCAATAAACCGTATAGTTCGCGGACATCGGAGAGGGAGAGAGTGAGAGACTGCCTCATGTGTGCGCCTCATGCCACAGACTCAGGCACCGAAATCAGGCATAGACATTTTAATTCTTATTCAGTCTGGTTACTACCGTTTACGTCAGAACCGGTTCCCTATTGGCACCGAGTTTCGGTACCCAACCCTACATGGCACTGTAAACTCTATCGTGCTGATCCAGACCACAAAACAATATCTATTCGGAGGTTAGTGGTGGCAATCTCAGGTGGAAGAATAAGCCATTGAGATCAAGATCAGCCAGCATTTTCCAGTCCCTAGCAGCTTTCAGTTGTCCTGGGCGAGAATTGTTTTTAACACATTTCTCTTGGTGGTTGGGCGCAGGAATATTGTCTTCTGTGTGTAATGTTTTACTAGAACAGGTGGCAACTTAGTGGTCATGTTACGCTTGCCTTCCAATGCTAAAGCCAAACATTGCAGTACTTCTTCTTGGCGCCAAGTACCGACCCTGGCAAACAGCCACCTTACATCCTGTCAAAATGTGCCTTAATGTGGCAGGTGATGAACACAAAGGACAAGAGGGATCCTCTCCTACCCAGAGGTTTAGGTTCTGTGGTGATGGGAGGACATCATATGTTGACCTGATAAGGTAACTGATCCTACTCTCTTCCATTGACCAAAGGTCTTGCCAGCCCATCTTGTGTTGTTCCACACTCTCCAATCTCATCCACTTTCCCTGCTTGGCCTGGAAAATGGCCTTTATGCACCTCATCCTCTCCTCCTGCTTTTGCACCTCGTTGACTACCAGCTTCCTCCTTTGAGCTGGACCTGCCTGGTGCCATTAAGGGGGAGCTAAACTAATCCATGCTGTACCTGTCCCATGATATCCCCAATTTGAAGGGCAGCCTTTGCCTCTACTACAGATTTCTTTGCTGACCACTTTCTACCAGTTTTTAACACAGGTGCTGCCTCCCTTACACATTTGTTGCTTGACTCTACTAAGGAAATTTCCAGTCTAACCTTGACACCCTTAAACTCCTCACTTAAAGCAGAGACTGGCAGCTACAATAATCCTTTACTATAAAGTCCCACTCTACTGAGGCAGCGTGGAACTCCCAACCATTTCCTAATGTATGAACTTATTAACGCTTCCAGCTTATCTATTGTTGTAAAAAAAAAACTCGTACACAGTCAGTGGCTACAGCAACCTCAGCAATAGAGCACCAGATTTTTAGTTTGCCTGGTTGAGCACAGCTGTTTATGCTCTTCAATCCTTCCACTGCTTGTCATCTAACTTCTCTCACTCGAACTGTGTCCCTTAGATGCCCATCTTACCATCTCCAAAGACTCTTCACTGGATTCTCAGAAACTGTTGGTATTGTCTCACCATTAATGAAGAATGTTTTGTCTTCTACCTTTCCTTTAACTATCAAGATGCTCCTTGATTTAGAGGGCTTAAATTGCATTTGTGCCCATTCAATATTATCGGTTAATTTACACAATAACGGATTACTGCAGGCTACTGTTGTAGTTATGGTTGTCATGTCATCCAAGTATGCTCTGATTGGTGGTAGCCGCATCCCAGATGCCAAGCGCTTTCCTCCTGACCACCCATCTTGATGCCCTAATGATTACTTGCATTGCTATGGTAAAAGCCAGTGGAGAAATGGTGCATCCTGCCAGCATTGCCATGTAGTGCTGAATTCTGGAGTTGAGAAACTAAATTGCAAATCTCCAAAGTAGGCTTTCCCTAAATTTGTTATTGACATTGGTACTGAACCATATGCATTAGCCAAATCCAGGAATGTCACATGGAACTCCTTTCTTTTTAGCTAATTGATTTCGTTGCCAGACAACATTGATGTGTTCTAAGCATCCTGAGAACCCTGGAGTGCCTGCTTTTTGTGTCAATGAAGCCATTCGTTAATAGGTAGGTGGACAATTTCTGAGCAATAATCTGCAGAAAATCTTACCTTCAATATTTAATAGTGAAATAGGACGAAACTGACTGATGCTTATAGCATCTTTTTCTTTAGGTATAAAGACTCCACCTGTTCTGCACCTGCTCTTGGTACAACCTGTTTTTCCCTTGCTACTTTTATCAATTTCCACAGAATTCATAGAATTCCTGAAGCACTCTTGTACACTCTGTGCGGAACTCCATTAGGCCATGGAGATGATGAAGCCCTTGCCTTTCTCACAGCCTGCTATAAATTTCCAATTAGGTGCACAGACCTCCATTTGGTATTCTGGTGGATTGATAGTTTGGATGTCTGATGGAATTGACATAGGCTCATGCCTTTTTGCATCTGTATGTGTTTCCTCCAAATATCTCTCTAGCTCAACACTAGATGATTTTAAAATGCCATTGCTTCCTCAGCTCTCTCCTTTTTCTAACTAACCCTTGAATTTTGCTGCCGTCTAGACATTCCAGGAGTAGTTCATTTTCCTTCCATTCTTCCACACCAAACCTCTCACTTCCATATTCATAAATGATGTCCCCAATTTTATCCAGCTTCTGTTCAACTGTACCAGTTAATCTTTCCAATGCAAAGCATAGATCTGTGTTTACCCATGCAGTTTTCTCACAAGCTCTAGGCCATCTAACTCCAGACATATGCCCGTTGAGGTTCTTTCTCTCTTATGCTGGTTAGTCTGACCGGGTTCACAAGAATCAATATGTTCATCACTAACTGTGCAAACCTTCCTCTCATCTATGACAGGGGTGCTGATATCCTGCAAGCTGTGGTTTGCTTCCTGTCGCTAGATTTCATTCGACTGACTTGACTGACTTTGAAACAAGTATTGATCAGTGCGAGGCCCTCTTCCCTTCTCCCTCAAACATTTCATTTTCCCTTGATGAACCTTCAAAACCCTGACCATTGTCGCCTTGCTCCAGATACAGACACAAGCTTGGAGTTCAATGACTTTACTAACTGCAGATCTTGAACTAGTCTTACTCTCCATACTCCAACAAAAAAAGTATTTTAAAAAAGCATGAAGAACGGTTGCTCTTGGCATTAAATTACTCTTGGCATTAAATTACAGATCAATTAAAATGCAACATAACCATAAAATAAAACATTTATTTATCTCGTATTGTCTCGTATTAACATCTATGACAAATCAGCTGTTCTTTTGTAGGACAGTAGAACATAACAAAAGTAGCAGTTAAATATACAAGCTTGATAAAAATGATCATTCTAGAAGAAAATTTCAAATGGCACTTAGAGGCTTTTGCATCTTAACTCTTCATATATATGTAGAAATCCAAGTATAAATGAAAGTCAAAACCCATTTTTAGTCATACCTGGAATCAAATCCTGGTCAAATAGGTTAAATGGGCCATTTTGTAGAATTGGTTCAAAGTTAGAGTTGGAAACATCTTGAAAAGAAAATAATATGAGCAGAAACTGTCTAACTAAAGTTTATTTGATGTCTATTTTATAGTAAAAACTTTATAATATACAGTATTTCGTCTGCAACAGTAGACTATGCATCTGTACGTTCGTTCGTTCACGAACCCGATTCATATTTAAATAGTCTTTTTGGTTTTACAGATCAGAATAGAATAGTCTGTATAGTCTTACTAATGTAGGAGCTAAAGTGAATTAACGCACAGCCTTACTTAATGATTTACTGCATCATCTGAATCTGTGCTCCTCAAAATGAAACTGGTAACTGAGGTGGTGGCATTTTCTGATGTGGGCGTTTTTATGGCTTGCCTCAACATTAGCGTTTGAATAGCGCAGCGCACTCTCTCTGTGGGCGGGGTCACATTAACATGTCATACGCAATAATTAGGTGAAAGGAAAAAGACTGACATCTCTCTCTTTTTATACAGATGACATCAACTGAGAGTAGTTGCTTTTTTATATAAATTACTTAATTTAAAAGAACAGAATTTCAGCTTCATAAAGAGAAATCTTTCGTATTTAAGTATCATTAACTCATTAAGTATTTAATGAGTTAAAGTTCATTTTTCAGAAAGATGTTTGTGGAGACAGAGTGAGCTGAAAGCCCACCCTGTTTATTTTGCAAAAACACAAGATATTAATTGAGATTATTTTGATATTAATAAGAGTGTACACAAAAAAGAAGACCCTCTCTGGTTTATAATCATGTATTGATTTTATTTATATGACCATTAATGACGGAGTATTTTAAGTCTATGTTACAGCAGAGCCCTATTGTTTTCCTTCCAGTTATTATTGGGCCCAAGCCCTGAAGGGGCGAAGCGCCCCTGGAACATGGTCCGAACACTTGGTCCATAACTCAAACACGCTTGTGTGTAATAATATGAAACTCGTTACACATGTCGATTCTCATCGTTTCATCTATACCTCACACTCTTACTTTTTACCCCAGCCCAACAGGAAGTCAGATTTTTGCGGTTATTTTTGAAACGCACGCAATGGAATTTTATATACTCCTCCTAGAGCTTTGATCCACATGGAACGAAACTCGGTCAGCCTGAAGTCAAGACATTGAGGATGAAAAATTGCCAGGGGATTTTTGATATCTCGAACGGTTTGGCCGTGGCGAGGAAACGAATTTATGGCGAGAAACGTGAAACAGGAAGTGTGTTATAACTTCAGCATACATTAACTGATCTTGATGAAACTTCAGTTGGCTGTAAGAGGACGATCACATGGATGTGACTATTGTGAGTCAAAGTTATAGCGCCACCAACTGGCAGCAGGAAGTGTGTCACTTTCACAATGCTTTGAAATCAACCTCTTATTACAACCTCCAAAAGTCGGGTTGTTAGTTTTCTCTACAGTTACAAAAACCGGTATGTATATTGCACTCCTTGAGCCGGACAACTCTCTAATTGACACTCATTAGCTAGGACCCACAGAAAGTCAGATATATTTGCTTGTATGTAGTCATGCTCTCTCTGAGCCTACAGTACGTCTCTATGTCTGAGCCTTTGCCTGTCTCTATGTGTGTGGGTTTGTAGGGGGAGGGGGATTAACCATTTCACTGCTGTGTGCCTGTATAAAAAAATACATTTCTTAAGCCTGGTATGTTTTAAAAAAGTTTTTATTTTAATTTTGTATAAGTAAAGGCATAATATAACCAGTTTAATTGTAGTGCATTGACAATAGTTTTATATAATTAGTTTATTAATTAAATTAACTTGGTCCATAAACTTGATCTAAAAATTTGGTCCATAAATCAAACACACTTGCATGTAATAATATGAAACTCGGTACACTTATAGACCAAACAGCTTTCGAGCTCTAAGTTTTTACGACAGTTCAAATGGAAGTTGGGAATTATGGGTTGTTTGAAAAAATCTCATAGGAGAAATACATCAAATTACAACGCATGTGTTTACCAATCACCACCAAACTCGGTGTGCTTGAAGTCAAGGCATTGAGGATGCTCAATTCCGGACAGATTTTTTATATCTCGAACGGTTTGGCCGTGGGGAGGAAATGAATTTATGAGTAAAAAAGGACACATAAAATGTGTTATAACTTTGCTCGTTTTACCTATAGTCACAAAACTTGCCATGTATATTGTTCTTGTCAAGCCGATCAACTTTCAAATTAACAGTAAGAAGCTCAGACCAAAAGAAAGTCAGATATTGTAGTTTGAATGTGTATTTTGTCTCTTTCTTGTCTCTTGTCTGTCTCTGTGAGGGAGGGGAGGAGGGGGGGGTTGCTGGTGTCTGTGTTTATGTGTGTGTGCGTGGGTGTCTGTGTGTGTGTGTGTGTCTGTGTGTGGCTGACTGTAGATTTTTCCTGCAAGTCCTTGTCTTTTTGCATAACAACTTTAGTTTTTTTTTTAATGACAAAATATGCATATAACCCTAATCTTTTAAATGTATAGTTTGGTTTAAATAAAAGTAAGATAAATTGGTAAACTACAAATTGGTAATTGAAGCTAAATGAATTTAAATCCTCCCAAAGCTGGGGCTACATTTTTGCACATCGTGCAGAATAACCCTAAAGGCACCAAGGTGGCGGTGCCACCGGCTTTATATATATATATATAATAAATATAGCTGCGAGCAGCGACTGAAGGGCCAAAGCCGGCGGGACCGCCACCCCGGTGCCTTTAGGTAACTAAGGCACTGGGTTGCGGTGCCACCGGCTTGGGCCCGCAATCGCTGCTCGCAGCTATATTTTCAATTGTATTCTGGTGGCATACAGAGCCAAAATTATGAAAATTGTGCCCATGTACACACACACACACACACAGAGAGAGAGAGAGAGTTTTATGCCTTGATTGTTTTTCACTCTGCTATTCCTCTACTGCAGATTTGTACATACCCTAAAACATGGAACCACACAGGATACAACCACATGGACTGCACACTGAAGGGCAGGCCATGCTGTATTGGAACTAAAGGAAGGTAATGAATGAACATTTGAAATAATAAAAATCAAGGTTTAGATTATGACAGTTTGCATTAAACGTGTTGACAATTTTGTCATATGCTTACAGTCAAAAGCCACTGAACCGTAGTAATTGCCTTAAATAAATAGTTAAACCAAAAATTATATTCTCATTTGCTAACACTAATATTGTTCTAAAACCATTACTCTTCTTTCTTCCCTGGAACACAAAAATAAATCTTTCCACAATGAAAGTGAATGAGGACCAGTGCTGATGAGCTCCAAAAAGAAACAAACTAAAATTTATGTTTACTCTAAATCTTGTTATCCACAACTGTTCTCCAATCATATTATTTCAATGCATGTGAATGCAATTGCAATTTGAGAGCTTAGATGGAAAGATTTTCAGTGGTGGGAAAATCATCTTTATTCAAATCTGCTCCATTTTTATCCATTTATAAAGATGTGAAATTACCACTTGGGAGTACTGCCAATTCATGCGTGGATATTTCCATGAGGAGGCCACGCTCTGTTCACAGGTATCCATTTACATTCAAAAACATTATTTTTAGCCCAGCCATCAAAATTAAGACAACAAGACTTTAAAAGCTTAACTTAAAAATTGCTTTGTGGTTCACTGTTTTCTGAAAATAGACTTCTCTAGACATAATTAAATGATAATACTGGAAAATGGAGGCCATTTTTTGTTGTTGTACATCATATCATCTGGGCCACTATATTTTTCATACATCATCAGGTCCACTGCCTGGATGATGTGTGTGGGTTGCTGCCATTCCTAAACCCCAGTATCCCAGATCAGTTCTATAGACTGTGGCTCTCCCTTTTTCTTCATGCTGGGTAAGGTTTAGTTATTTATACACATTCTTTCTCTTGCACTCTTTCTCATGTCTATACTGTACATGGAAGGAGAGGCAGACTGAGACTATTACTAGATTTGACACTTAACACAAAAATGGAATTGACAGTTTCTTTGACCTATGCTCATGTGATTGTTCTTTAGTTTACTACATTGCCTGGTGTCTGTGATCTTCCAAATGACTATACTTAGAGACCTGGAGAAGCTAGCAGGCTGGTTACGCATTTCCATCATCTACATTCTCAGTGGTATTACAGGAAACCTTGCCAGCGCCCTCTTCCTACCGTACAGAGCAGAGGTATGGCACAAGAGCCCAGCACAGCTAAACTTCACCTAATGGATTAAAATGACCCTATGCAAACACATGCTACCATTACAGAATGTTCTAGATTTAATACTTATTTAAGCTCTTTCAAAAACATCACTGGCATTCCGATTTGTCCCTTGCTTAGTTAAAACAAACTAAAAAGGCATTTAAAGTGACGCACAATAAAAATAAAATTCTAATAGCCAAAACACATTCATTTTCAAAACCATGCCTATATGACTTAAACAGCCTGAGAATATTGCTTGTAATATTTCTGTGCAAAGTTACAACCAGTCTTTCAATTCTTGTCATTACCATGTAGAGCTGGTAAATGTGATATATTGCCTGGTGCTGTATATGCAATGACACACACCATGAATATCATTTTCATGATATGTATATATCTGGCAATATACGTTATTACAAGTGTTCTAATAAAAATGACTTTCACATTCCCACTTCTATACGTTCTGACAGGCATTGCCCCATAGTTGAAATGTATTGTCTATGGCAATTGCCAGAATTCTTAACTTGAAATGACCCAGAAAAATAATTTGGTTTTGATAAACTGCTGTTCACTTCCCATTCTTAGTCTTAAATGTACCTATACATTTATTTAATTGTTGATATTTCTTAATTTTTTCTTAGCTTCAAATTACTTTAAGCAGAAAAAAAGAATGTTAATTAAACCTACTGTAAGATGGTCAGTTTTTTTAAAATGAATGAATGAATTTATTTTATTTATTTATTTATTTGATGGCGAAGAGAAAGAGAAACAGAAAATCGGGCAAATGAGAAAGTGAGGGAGAGAGAAAGTGGAGAAAGAAAAGAAGAGGGAAGAGGAATGTGCCCCTATTGAAACCTGCTAAATATAGAAGCTTAATTTACTCGAGAAGCTGTTTGGGATTACTGTGTGAAATAAATAATCCTGTCTGGAGGGTAAAAGGTTCCCCCCAGTGGCCCATCTCTATTTATGTATCTCTACCTTTCCTCTATTGCTGCATTTTTTTCTCTTTCCTCTAACCCTTCCTTTCTGGCCTTTACTTTAATTGCACAATGCTCTAATCATTTAACCTAAAGCCACTCTAGTTGTCCTTATTGAACCTCATGTAACCTTAGCTCCCCTTCACAAATCTGATAAAACTGACAAATCTGTTTAATCTAGAGAAGCAAAAGCATACCGAAACACAGACACTCACACCATATGAATTCCACAATTTCAATTCTAATATTATCATATTTATATGTATAATATTTGTCCTTGTTTGCAATTTTTCAGTTGTCCACATTTTAACTGGAATTCCAATCCGATCTTTTTCCAAGTTTCCAAGCTTCTATAGATTAAATTTCCAGTGATGGGGGAAAATAAAATAAGAACAAAGAACCCCAAACAAGTAATGAAACAACAAAGTTTGAAATTAGGTATTTGCTAAATAACATGGAGGAGCATTTTATTTTTCTACTTGAAGGTTTTAGATTAACATGAATGTATAATGGAAAGTGAATATTTTAGTTGCTTTTTTCACAATTTGAATGGCAGTTCACCTAAATAGTGCAGCTGTCTCTGCTTGACGTTGTTTCAGGTACACTAGTTCATATTTCTCAGGATGGAGAATATAAAAGCAAGAGATTTATTGGAAGTCTGGAAATTCAATCATATCTTCTGTTGCCACCAGTATTGATGATAATGTAGTTTGCAGTATGCAAGAGTATAAGGCTCAGTCACTGCTGATGGATTTGATATAGTAATAAAGAATTATTAAAGAGAGAGTTATAAATTAGGTGTTGAAACTTCTAAAGTGGGGTTGACCCAAAGCTTGGGGATTTACGGTGATCCTCTTCTCATTTCCCTAACCTGTTTATACTAGAGAACTGATGGTTGGTTACAGGTCAAATTTCAGCACTGAGTTTGACAGTTGTCTGTCTATTTACACCACTCTTACCAAGACATTCTGAAGATGCCCAGTATACGAAGTTGTTCGGCCTCCACTCTGCACTGCACGTCCTTGTTGTTCTCTTCCTTTCTCAGTGTCAGGTAGATCTGGTGATCGATGTGTGTCATCTTCTAATTAGTCTTCGGCTAATCCAGGCTCTTATCTCCACTCTTATATGCTAACGGAAAGTTGGAATGTACTCTTCTTGTCAGGAATGGATTAGTGATGTTTATGAGATATTAAAAAGCATTGCTGAGCTTGCAGATCTAAAAAAGAAGCTTATACAGGAAGTGAGATCACTGCAACAATTAACTCCTGCAGAAGATAATTGGCTATGTACAGAGCATTCTAATCTATCTCTACAGTTTTTAATGTATTCTACAGTATACAATAGTCAAATTTGAATCATGGAAGTCCTGGTAATATTTGCATTAAAAGGGGTTCTATGTAGCATAGGGTTCTTTACTCAACTGCAAAGGACCTTTTATGCAAAAAAAAAATGATGATAATGACAAGAAAGAACCCTTTTGGCACAAAGGTTCTTTATAGGCTATTATTCATTCATATATTACATTATTCTGCAACATTTAATCATGCTGATTTTTGGAGGATAAAAACTGAAATGGCATTCTTCGTGTGATATTGATTGACTACATTTTTTAACCCCCATATCTTGAATTTTGTGATCATTCATGCATTGCATTTTAGGGGTTCCAAACATGTAGCGCTTTAGAACCTTTTAAGGTTCTGTATAGAACATTTTCTTCTAAGAGTGTACAACTACAACACAATGTGTGGAATGTTGTATACCAAAATACAATGTTCTGACTTGAGGCGAATTACCTGCATACATCTCATGCTCATTATCTGACGTACATTTCACACTTTATCTTTCAGCATATTTATTCATATTTCTTTTCTTGATATAATACATTCTTGATAAAAGAGATTATTGATAACTATTCTCTTGTCCTCCACCTATAGCTGGTGTGTGATTAGAGCACCTGTGTGATGTGAGCCATTGAACTGTGTCTGCTGTCACATCATCCAAGTGGATGGTGCATATATATATATATACAGTATATATATATAATATATATAAACTCTCTCACTCACTCGTTTGTTCAACTTGTTTCCAGTGTTCCCATTTCAGTTGACTTGCCTGTTCTGACAGAAGTTAGTAAAGATTTGTAAATCTCTACAGTAATTTGCTGTAGTAGATTAAAGAGAAATATTTATTTGAACTATGTAGTAGAATAAAATAAATTTGAATGCTTTTTTCAGTTTGTTTGAACAAAAAAAACACAAAGTACAATAAAGTTAAATAAAAATGGGCTAGATAAATATAAATAGATAAACTGTTTTCAATATTGATGATAAGAGCAATTTGTAATAATATGTACAAATAATTGATAATTGAGCTCCAAATCAGCATATAAGAATGATTTCTGAAGGATGATGTGAAACTGAATACTGGCTGCTGAAAATTCACCTTTACTATCACAGAAATACATTTCTAGAGTAGAAACAGTTGTTTTAAATTGTTATAATATTTTATTTATACTGTAACTGTATTTATAATTAAATAAATTTAGCCTTAGTGAGCATAAGAGGCTTCTTTGAAAAACATTAAAAATCATAATTATTTCTAACTTTTAAATAAATAAATGTAAATAACAGTAAATAAATGTCAACAGCATTTATCTTTATCAGCCTTAACACTCCAGTAAATCACAATTTCACCTGAAAGTTGCTCAATTCTAATGCGGAAATTTAGGTAAAACAATCCATGCTGCGTAAACATTTACGTTGAGTAAATACTGGGCAAAAGTAAAAGCCCTAAAAAAATTAAGCCACTTATTTTGCTGTAGTGTGTCAATAGGATATATCAGTTTAGATTTTCAGTCATTCCTTTTGCTATTAATTGTAATAATCCAGTGAGTTTTTTTTGTATGCACAAGGAGTCTGACAACAGTGTATTGCTCCACACCAAGATCTAGGCCCGTATGTTTGAAACCTCTTAGAAATGCTCTTAAGAAGTGTTTTAAGCTTTGGATTAAGTGTTAAAAAATTCTTAGTAGAAAGTAGGACTTCTCGAAGTGTAGGAAACTTTTATAAAGAAGCTAAAAGCAAGAAGCTAAAAGTGAAATGATGATGAGCTCAAGTTATCTTCAGTGCACTGCTGCATTTTTAAAGGTGCCAAAAATGTATTCTTACTTTCATTTAATTTCATTGCTATAAACTTTCTTAATGGTTAGTTACAAAAAATATTCCTTGATGATCAAAATTTTATCATTTGATCAACTCGTCATCATTTAACTCCAGTACATCATATTTCCTCTCTGCTGCCATCTTAATACTCCTAGGTTAGTCTACCTGGTAACACTTTATTTGAAGGGGTGTGCATAAGGCTGTCATGACACTGTCATAAACATGACATAACACCTGTCATGAACATTAAGGAGTCTTTATGAATGTTTATGACTGTTGTCATTAAGTGTCATTCGGTAAATTATGACACATTTAATTCAAAATTGACATTGTTTAAAATGTCTTTGTTATGACAACTTGACATTAACAAAGATAAAAATGTCTTTGTTATAACAACTTGACATTAACCAAAACAAAAATGTCTTGATTATCACAACTTGACATTAACAAAGACAGAAATGTCTTTGTTATGACAACTTGACATTAACCAAGAAATCATAAAGTCCAACATGTTCCACTTTACTTGAGGTAAAGGGAAATATTAATGACACTTTTGTTAAAGCATTTGACAGTCTAATGACCCTTAATGACATCTTTATAACTAGTACAGTGTGTTCCACTTTACTTGAGGACAAGTAAAATATTCATGTCACAGTTATAATGGTGTCATGACAACCAAAGTTAAAACCAACCATAACATATGATAGAGTAATGTAATGTTAACACATTAAAGGGCAACTCCACCCATTTGCATTAAGCTTTCCATTGTTAGAAACCCAGTTATACTATTGAATGGTCATGCAACACTTTATCATTTTCCCCTGAGACGAGAGAAATCTGCTATTTACCTTTTCACTTCCTCCAACAATGACGCAAAAATCGTCATTTTACGTCATTGTTGGCGGAAGTGTAAGAGAGGGCGATTTCAGTAAAAAACTACAAGCCCGAGTCCCCACCCTTTCAAACCCGCCAATAGGGGGTTGGACCTATTGCGCTGAACAGACCTATCACAGATCAGTGCCAATGCGTTTGATTTCACTGGCAGAAACATTTTGAAAATGTGGACGAAACTACTGAATCTGCTGACGGATGCGTTATGGAGGATTGGGATTAACATTACACATCTTTTTTGGACGCTGAAGCTAGCAGGCTCTTGTTCTGTGGAGAAAGCTGAGTAGTAGGGGTTACCGTCCTCTTTTCCTGGACATTTTCGGCCGTCGATGTCCGGGATTCAGCTTTTAATTTCTGAAGTCGCCATTCATTGTTTACATGTAAGTTACAGCTTTTGTTTCAATCTAACTCAATTCCTTATGATTGGTGAATCTGACTGTTGTGTTTACATGAACGCCAAACAAGTGATCGGTTGATGCGTTTTAACATTGCTAAGAAAATTCCTGCTCCTCCGTGAGAGATACGAGACCGGTAACTTACGTCTTAGGTGCCGTCTCATCGGTAATCACGCCACCGGCCTCGCGCCGTCATCCAGACAGCCGGCACTCATCCCGGTCGACACAGTAAACCTGGCTCGTCTCGCGCCGTTATACATACAGCTCGCACTCGTTCCGCTTGCCACAGTAAACATGATGAATGACGACTGTAGAACGCAAAAGCCGAAATCGCGGACATTTTGGGCGATCTCGAAACACATTTTCGGACAGACTCATCACGGAGAATCACTAGTAGACTGTTGTTTACATACTGCGAGGTTAGCGGTAGGCGTGGCCTCCTGAGGGCAGCGAAGCAAATGAATTCTGGGAGTTGATGTTTTTCATTCACATAAGCCAAAAATACATTTTCTGTCTTTTCTCAGTCTAGAAAGCTCCAAATTAAAAAATAATTTCACATTTCTTCTACATAAATGACCCATTTTAAATACACATTCATCTTTCCAGAGGTGGAATTGCCCTTTAAAGGTTAACAGGTTATGATTTCTTGGTTATGTCAAGTTGTCATAACCAAGACATTTTTGTCTTTGTTAATGTCAATAATGTCATAACAAATACATTTTTTGTCTTGGTTAATGTCAAGTTGTCATGACAAGGACATTTTTGTCTTTGTTAATGTCAAGTTGTCATAGCAAAGACATTTTAAACAATGTCAACTTTGCATTTAAAGTGTCATAATTTACCGAATGACACTTAATGACAACAGTCATAAACATTCATAAAGACTCCTTCATGTTCATGACAGGTGTTATGTCATGTTTATGACAGTGTCATGTCAGTCTTATGCACACCCCTTCAAATAAAGTGTTACCGTATACCTCTCTAGCACACTTTAATAAGGCCATCCTTAAAAATATTTTGGTTTGCAGTAGGCTGTATCGATTAATGCATCGATGTTGTTATGCACATCTAATCATTAAAGCCGGTTCCTTGATTAGCAGTAAATCACCTTCACCTGCTTTCAGACGAAGCGGCATTTACTACAAAGAGCCGTAATATTGACAAGCTGAGCCATATCGCGTTAAATATCGCTGGCGATACGTCCTCAATATTAACGCTGATATGGCTCAGCTTGTCAGTAAGTTACGGCTCTTTGTAGTAAATGCCGCTCCATCTGAAAGCAGGTGAAGGTGATTTACTACTAATCAAGGAACTGGCTTTACTGAATTAGATGCACATATCAACATTGTGCGATTAATCGTGCAGCCCTGAGTTTGCAGTAACAGCAAAAATTAAAAAAAGGGTCGGTAGGTCGATATATATATATATATATATATATATATATATTTATATATTTATATATTTATATATATATATTTTTTTAAGATACAATGTAAAAAAAGTACAATTTTGGTCATGGTGATTCATGAATTTTAATAAAAAAGAATTTGCATATTGTGACGTCACTTGACTGAGTCTACAAACCGTGCATCCACTGCAAGGAGTTAATGCAACCTACAAATAAAAACAGTCTAAAAACATTTCCATTTTCCATTTTATTTATATATATACATGAGATATAAGCAAAAACAAGTACAAAAACATGGTCAAACAAAGATACAAATTAGCCTATATACACAGTGCTTTAATTTCAGGAAGGTCTTAAAATTACTTTTCAGTTAAGTGTGTCTGATTCTGTCTAAAAAGAAATTTAGTTTAGTAATCAAATGTAAAATGGCACTGCATTGTTAATCATAGTTAGATTAATGCTTATTAAAGTTTAAGTTATTCATGCAAGAGCTGTGAGTGATTTTTCTCTGTCTTTTGTTGTTTGACTTGCATTACTGGCTCAATCGTCACATGTTTATTAGACTACTGCCCCTTTAAGATCGAGCAGGTCTAATAGATGACTGACGCACCATCATTTTCTGCCAAATATTTACGTCCATTTAAGACATAAACTGTGTTTAAATGAATCTCAAAGCTGGTTATTTTTATATTTTATGTATATTTGATAGTACAGTAGATGCGCACATGAAGCCCAAAATGCAGCCTGGTCTCATTGTTAATACGTAGGTATTTTACGTTTTTGCAAAGATAGAAAATGTACTTTTTAGTACGTTTTGATAGATGCTGAAACGTATAATATGGACGTATCTGCAACATTTAAACGTAACATTATTACGTTTTTACAGCTAAAAAACGTAAACTGTTTACGTATATTCTATATCATACAGATATCTGTATAATTTCCCTTTTTACCATTTTATAGATACATGTAAGATCCCGTAACCCTAATCCCAAACCTTAACATACCTATTTTAGACAGAATATAAAAAAGGATAAAACGGTGTTGGGAAAGGGCAGTTTTATTAACAATATAACGTTAGCATTAAAATCTATTTTGAGCCACCAATCCTACTCCTACCCCTAAACCTACCCATAACAATTCCTTAAAACTAACATATAACAAACTACAATTATAAAGAAAACATAACTATCAAACAAGTATAATCACAATAATTTATTTATTGCGAAAATGTAAAAACTGATACCAAAAGCCATTCACATGATGAAGCGTTGCAGTCGCAGTCTTCTCTGGCAGTATTGTAATAGTTTTGTATGAAGTACGGAGCAGAAATGAAATTATAATCAATGAAAATGTTAATCCGGCTTCGGTTTGCGCTTCTCCATTTCAAATGATTAACCAACCGTCTCACAGTCCTTCATGTCGCAATCTGTGACAAAGCAGGGAAGAGCCAATGAACGTTTGATATCACTGCCGTAAAATATGACGTATTCGCTTCTCAAGGGCGCATTTTTTTATTTGAATTCATAACCAGCGCGGGGTTTGACATGTACGGTCGCTGCTGAGAATGGAGGAGACGAAGATCACGACAGGATAAAAGGCTGTAGGCGGCGAGCTACATAGGCCTACCGTGCACCCCCCCCCCCCCCCACCTCCCAACAAAACCATACTTTTTTGAAAGGTCTGTATGTGTAGAATATGAATCTGAATGTTAACATTGAAAATTTTGGGTTGCACTACCTGTTTTAGGCCTGTGAATAGGGAAACCCTAAAAAACGTTTTTAAGTGATTTTAACATGTTGAGATTGTCCTAGTCAATCAGAACAGCTTTTAGGTTACCCAATACTCTTACTACACTACATTGATAGTTTATTTAAATAGTTGTTTTTAATTATTTTTTATTTAATATAGTTAAGGCCTTGTATGGATATAATCGATCAAGGTCTATTTCCATAGTATCAGTTAATATGCTAATGCGCTAACATTCCAACCCTCATTACCCTTTCCATCAAAGGGATGTGGCTCACAAATCATTTCATTGACAAATCAGAAACCTGTCTGGGTTGTTCATCCAATGACAAAATAAGATATTTGTTGAATTTTCATTAATAGTTTCCTCTGTGTCAGACAGGTATATAAAGACTGTCCTGAAAGACATGTTCTTACTCACACAGACAGATCCTCCAAGTCTGCATCCTTTGCCTATACAGCAAGAAATTTGCACTACACTACATTGATGCTTACTTTAAATATTTGTTTTTAATTATTTTAAATAACATACTGAAGACTAGAGAAATGATGTTGTAAATTCAGCTTTGATCACATGAATAAATTACACTTACACTATACATTACACCATATATTCACATAGAAAACCACTATTTTTATTTTTGTAATAATATTTCAGATTAATAGATATATACTTTATTCATATCAAAGGGACATTTTAGATGCCCAGTAGCTTATACATACACACACACACACATCACATCACATCACATAAACATAGATAATCTCATCGGTTATGTAGTTGGTTTCTTCAACATAGACATAACTGAGCAGTTCAGCTGGGCCAGGTGACTGCAGGTCCTTCAAGGCATAGGGGATGTCATGGGACAAAACCAAAGTCCAGATGCATTGTGCATGCCCCTGGTCTTGTATATGGACCACTGATGCAATTATGGGCAAACGCAGATTCTGATGCAAGATTAGCCAGAATGAAAGAAATACGTGATGTGAGATTAGCTGAACCACTGGAATCTGCTCACAGAATGACTGTAACCTGTGAACTTATCAGACACCATTACAGAAGGTGATGGATATCACAGAGAATGCTACCAAAGATTCACCATGAATCTCAAAAGACTCGACCAGAAGCCTGAACTATTAGCAGCAAGTTCAAGGCAAACTCAGGGGGCCTCAACTGGTGACAAGGTGCTCGTCACACCTGTATATTCTGCAACTCAATTACACGGACGAAGGTAAAAAATAAAGGGATGTGGACGACTGAGGGGTTAAGAGAGTTTGAGTGCGATGGGTGGAGTACAGTCCTCAAAGTTGCAGAACAAAAATTGGTCCCACTTTATATTAAGTGGCCCTAATACCTGTGAACTTACATGGTTACTAGATATGTACTTGGTATGTAAGTACAGTTTAAATACACATTGGTACATAGTAATTACAGCTGTAGTATGTATGTAACTACACATATGTAATAACACACTGAAAGGTATGGGTAAGTACAAATGTGTAACAGGACATTGGTAACAACACTTTTTCCACTAGAGTAAGTACACATGTGTAACAGGCATTATGTAACTACATTTTGTAACAACAATATGTATTTACACACGTTCTTCCACTTCCACACAGTCTTCAATACTGTAGTTACCAGTTTGGAAGGCACTGAAACTCCACTGAAATCATGATAATTCCGTAAGTTCTGGCCGTTTAACACATTGTATCAAGTGCAGAGTTACTGAGGAGTTACCGTGTAAGTACACTGTTAATACAGTGCTGTACAGAGGTTTGGGTTTTTTACTATACACAGTAAATTATGGCCGTTTTACACTTTATATTAAGTAGACACTTCCTGAGGAATTACCATGTAAGTACACTGTTAATACAGTGCTGTACAGAGGTTTTTTTCTTGTAAGTTATGACAGTTTAACGCATTGTATCAAGTGCAGAGTTACTGAGGAGTTACCTTGTAAGTTACTGAGGAGTTACCGTGTAAGTACACTGTTAATACAGTGTTGTACAGAGGTTTGGGTTTTTTACTATACACAGTAAATTATGGCCGTTTTACACTTTATATTAAGTAGACACTTCCTGAGGAATTACCATGTAAGTACACTGTTAATACAGTGCTGTACAGAGGTTTTTTTCTTGTAAGTTATGACAGTTTAACGCATTGTATCAAGTGCAGAGTTACTGAGGAGTTACCTTGTAAGTTACTGAGGAGTTACCGTGTAAGTACACTGTTAATACAGTGTTGTACAGAGGTTTGGGTTTTTTATTATACACAGTAATGTTATGGCCGTTTTACACTTTATATTAAGTAGACACTTCCTGAGGAGTTACCATGTAAGTACACTGTTAATACAGTATTGTACAGAGGTTTGGTTGTTTTTATTATACACAGTAAGTTATGATTGTTTAACACATTGTATCAAGTGCAGAGTTACAACGCATTCTCATCCTTTAGCGTCATATAGGTGACGCTATACTACGCACATGGCACCCGTTATCGTTAATATAACACGCACTGTGAGGGGTAAGTTTAGGTGTGGGGTAGGGTAGTCTCATATTACGCTAAAGGATTTATGACGCCTTGGGTTCACGTGTTATATTAACGATAAAGGGTGCCATGTGCGTAGTATAGCGTTGTTTTGTCATATAGCGTTCTATGTGACGCTAAAGGATGAGAACGGGCAAAGAGTTACTGAGGAGTTACCGTGTAAGTACAGTACACTGATACCACAAGGGGAAACTTTAGCTGTAATTCAGCGCAGTCCTGCCAGTCATACAGTAAATACATGGTAGACACATAGGAATCATCATGATTTCAGTGGAGTTTCAGTGCCTTCCAAACTGGTAACTACAGTATTGAAGACTGTGTGGAAGTGGAAGAATGTGTGTAAATACATATTGTTACATGTGTACTTACTCTAGTTCTAGTTGTTCTAGTTCTAGTTCTTACTCTAGTTCTAGTTGTTACCAATGTCCTGTTACACATTTGTACTTACCCATACCTTTCAGTGTGTTATTACATATGTGTAGTTACATACATACTACAGCTGTAAATACTATGTACCAATGTGCATTTAAACTGTACTTACATACTAAGTACATATCTAGTAACCATGTAAGTTCACAGGTATTAGGGCCACTTAATATAAAGTGGGACCCAAAAATTTGATAAAAAAAATTGCTTTGCAGAATTAGAGGAAAGGATCTATTTGCTACAAAAGCTAAATACCACAAATCCAGTAGAGTCCAATATACACACAATTTAGAAAAATGGAGAAGTGCAAGCACAGAAAACAAGACCAAATGAATCCAACTAGTAGAACCTCACAGTGAGGCATTTGGTGCTGAATCTCAAGTAATTGACAAGGAAATCTTCGGCAGCAACAAAATGATGAAATTGACTGATCTGACCAAAATCTACATAGCTCATCTGGAATGCACAAACTTCCCCAATCCCAAATTTTGTGGGGAAAAGCTCAAAGCTAAGCTAGAAGCACATGGACAATACAAAGAAAAGGTGGCATTCTGCAAGCTAAACAAAAAAGGCTGTTTCTCGACATACATTGTGTACAACTCACGAAGTGACATTACAAACCTAGTGCAGTGTGCATATGAACTTGGTTCCAAAGACATGATCCAGGAGACTGGCCACTATCTACATGAGGAGATTCTGGAAAGCTTTGCAAAAGCTGATGAGTTGAGATGGCCACCCTCTGCCCAGAATCTTGTAAGCATGGACATTGTAATTCCATCTAATCTGGATACAGCACCAAATGCCTCACTGTGAGGTTCTACTAGTTGGATTTGTTTGGTCTTGTTTTCTGTGCTTGCACTTGTCCATTTTTCTAAATTGTGTGTATATTGGACTCTACTGGATTTGTGGTATTTAGCTTCTGTAGCAAATAGATCCTTTCCTCTAATTCTGCAAAGCAATTTTTTTATCAAATTTTTGTTCTGCAACTTTGAGGACTGTTCTCCACCCATCCCACTCAAACTCTCTTAACCCCTCAGTCGTCCACATTCCTTTATTTTTTACCTTCGTCCGTGTAATTGAGTTGCAGAATATACAGGTGTGACGAGCACCTTGTCACCAGTTGAGGCCCCCTGACTTTGCCTTGAACTTGCTGCTAATAGTTCAGGCTTCTGGTTGAGTCTTTTGAGATTCATGGTGAATCTTTGGTAGCATTCTCTGTGATATCCATCACCTTCTGTAATGGTGTCTGGTATAAGTTCACAGGTTACAGTCATTCTGTGAGCAGATTCCAGTGGTTCAGCTAATCTCACGTCACGTATTTCTTTCATTCTGGCTAATCTTGCATCAGAATCTGCGTTTGCCCAGTGGTCCATATACAAGACCAGGGACATGCACAATGCATCTGGACTTTGGTTTTGTCCCATGACATCCCCTATGCCTTGAAGGACCTGCAGTCACCTGGCCCACTGACTCATGTCTTGACTCAGCTGAACTGCTCAGTAATGTCTATGTTGAAGAAACCAACTACATAGACCTGACAAACGCCATTTTTCTCGGGACAAACGTCCCAGCAGAAAGGCATTAGTTACTTACAATATTGCTCTAAGCTTGTGCATGTGACAGTGATTCAAGGCAAACACACAGGTCAGTCGGCATCTCACGTCAAGTTTGTAAAGAGCTTTAATTCAGTCCATTGTACAATCTGATTTTGGCCGCCTCTCAGTTTCTCAGATGGGTCAAACCAAAGATATAACCTCAGAACTTCAAATAAATGAACTAGAAATCCGCGCTCATTCATTGCATGGACGGCGAGAATGCGCTGAAATCATCAGACACCCATTAGTGCACGTGAGGGAAACAGCTGGACACAGCTCTGGTCGTTCTCTCCATAATCAACACGACGGAATCCAACGGCGAAGCCATGGGCGAAGGTATAATACATGTATTAAATTGTATGAAATAATCCCGGAAAAAGGACAAACACAGCTGAGGGTGACGCTAACAGACCGCAGACTTAAGCTAGCAGTGAAAGCAGCGGCACTGTCACTCAAGTGGCCACGCCCTTAATTATGCAGAACATTAAGGCTTAAATATAATTTAAACAGATGAGTTGTAAAAAAATTCACCCCCTCACAGTTGTCATGAAGGGGAAAATGAGCTCTATAGACCAAAGCCACTTTTTGCTCCAGGCTGTAAACATGTTTTTTTCTGCTGTAAAGTTGGGCATTTTACATGGGGGAGATACAGATTTGACTCACTTCTGCAGCCTGCCTCAAGCGGCCACTCGAGAATTGCAGTTTAATTCACTTCCGTGTTGGCTTCAAGAGAGAGACGGGGAGGTTGCCGCTTGCTACCAACGCACTCTGAAAAAGTGCATGAACGCGCTCCAGTACGCGCTCTGAAAAAGTGCATTAGAACAGAACGCGCTCCAGTACGCGCTCTGAAAAACGTGGTCCAGTAGCTACGCGCTCTAAAAAGTGCATTAGAATAGAATGCTGAATGCCAATAAAATGTTTACCCCCATAGCTTTAAAGCACGAGCAAATAATGAACTTATGTGATTGCGAATAAGTGCAGTGTCCTGTCCTGTGAGTGAACTCTACCGCTGCATTAACATGTGTGAATGTACGTCGAGTTTTAGATTTTTTGGAACTGAGGCGCCAGAACTGCAGCTGATATAATGTGCGCTGTAGCACGATACTACCATATTTTAGTTTCCATTCTTATTGTGTTTCCACAACAATGTTAGTGAGTAAATCTACTGAAATTTCCACCATCAGTGGAGTTTGATGTGTTGGGCATAGGGCTACCACTTTTTGAAATTCCTATATTTGAAGTTAATATAGTAAAATATTCAGACAGACGACCTACATAAAAAAAACTAGTAGAGGATAAATTCTTTAAAATTGGGCAATTCCAGCGCTATGAACGTGACATTTGCAGTCAAATTATCAGAAAATGCATTTTAAGAGAAAATGCATTCTCAGACTTGAGAAATGTATATAGAAAGCTTGATGTCCACTTTTAAACTGAACATTTAAAACACGAAAAAAGACTGCTGTCTGCTCATGGAATCTGTTGAAACCTGCATGCATTTCTGTCGTGTTACTGAGAAGATCGCGATTTAGCATCGTCAAATTCATCTTGAAGCCGACACACTGACACAGAAAAACCTTAATTATTTATTAATAAACAATTAAAATCTCTCCTTGCTATTTGACATTCATAATCAAACCAGTAGCATACGTAATCAATAAATTATCGGGGAGGGTCATGCCTTTTTTCACAATCATTTTGGATGGTCATAGAAAAATGTATTACTGGCGAAGGGAGGGTCGAGTGCTTTTTGACTACAGATCTCTAAACTCCTCTAGTGCCCCTTAAATAAAATAAAATAAAAATCTTTTTTGAGACATTATTACTATCTAATTATATTGCTATTAGACTAAATTTATATCACTAGCAGTTTTTGTAGACTAGGTGTTTTTTTGTTGTTGTTTTTTTTTTTTGGTGCTGCGTAGGCATACTACACACTGAAGATAAATTAAATAATTTTTATTCAATAATTACTAAAATATCCCTCTCATCATTCGAACCACCCCAAACATGACATACAAAATGTTGTGGAACAGAAACAACAACCCGAGATATATTTATTAGCTATAATTTATTGTCATCACAGCTTGCCAACAGGGGGTGCTGCAGCACCTGCAGCACCCCTACTTCCCGTGTCCACTACCATACGTACAAATGTGTACATCGTGGATTTGTTTCATACGTAAATAAATGAACCGTTTTTGTGCTGTCAGTACGTAAATATTTTACGTTTTAATACTGTAAATACGTCTGTATTATACGTTTCTGCGCATATAAAACGTAATTATATATACGATATACCGACACTTTACGTACAAATACATACGTATTCTCATGAGATCACGTTGCAAAATGAGGCTATAGCCCGCTTTTCTTGTCTTGTTCGGAGCATCTCTTGCGCAGACTTTTGTGCTTTTAATAGCTCTTTCAATGATTAAACGTGTCCGCAGTTTAGCAACAGTACAGACTGCATTTTACATCAATCACCGATCGTGCTGATTCTGACGGTACGTTTGGGTTTTAGGAAGAAATGACAGGGCAACGCTGTGAAGGGAAGGAAGTTGCGCTGAGACAGAATGTGCCTGTAATGGTTTCATCTCAAATTCTTGTTTTTATAATCTTTGAAAGCAAAATCTAAAATAAAATTAGAATAATATCCCAGATCTAAAGTGTAATCACGTTTGAATGTTTAGTTCTGTCCTCATTGTCACTCGCAGGGCTGTCTGTGAGCGCTGTGGCTCCGGGTGACAGATCGCTCTCTCTCTCTCTGCGGACTGCCGCGAATAGCAAAATTGCATTACAGACAAATTGTTTAATATTATCATTATATAGAAATGGTTGATATTCAGCCCCGT
Organism: Hybognathus amarus; assembly: GCA_030378365.1. Classification (NCBI taxonomy): domain Eukaryota; kingdom Metazoa; phylum Chordata; class Actinopteri; order Cypriniformes; family Leuciscidae; genus Hybognathus; species Hybognathus amarus. Next base: position 46,734 of record JAQIUQ010000701.1, read on the forward strand.
TGCACGTTCAATACGGGGTTTACCAAGCGGAAACACTGAACTGAAACGAATTCGAACGTACAAGCCATATAGTGTGACACGTAAACCAATGGTGTGAACATAATCAGATGACTTACGCTGACAGGATTTTATTTAAAAGAAAGAACTGAGCCTACTTTGTATGTAGACATAAGCAATTTTCACAATACTAACTAAAATATAGCCTAATTAATATTATTTGATTGAATTTGAATTAAGTCGTCTAAAGAGTAAAAAAAATCTGTCGGTCTTAAATGCAAGTTACAACCGGCAAGTTTGTTCGGATTAAAAGGGGAAAAAAAATAATAATTGGGTCGGCCTGAAATTGACAGGGTCGGTTACTGCAAACAAGAATATTTTTAAGGATGGCCTAATTTAGGAGCTGAGACCTAGTTTTGACACTTCACAATCACAATAGTAAAATGATGTAATTCTTTGAATTTTTACAGACTGAAGACTAAAATTTTACTCACCTTCAAGTCTGTGATTACATGAAGAAACAGAAAAAATTTTGACAGAATAAATCCAATAAATTCATATCACAGACAGACTTGATGATGCATACAGTACACTATATTTTTAAAGTAGTTTTGAAATGTGGTTTAAATACAGTGGCAGTTCTAGATTTTTTTTGTAACAGGGGCCATTAAGGGACCACATGTTACATGTTACAAGTACAGGGTACATTCAAGCACACAAAATAATTTATTCAGTACAGTGCAAATACATTTCAGCAGTCATTCCTTTTTCAAACGCTCTAAAATTCTGAGTATTATTATTATTATTATTTTCATTTATTTATACTGTACATAAAGGACACAATGCATAAAACACACACACCCACACTTAAGTACAGCAGAGCGATTAATTAATTGAATACATACAGTGTGGATATATTTATTCCTACCAGCATAAACATCTCATAGGTCCAAATGCCCAGGTAATTGCTGATACTAGTATAAGAGCTGATATATTTTGCACTTTTTTGTAATAAGGTAAAGTGCAGCAGAGAACAGCAAATTCAGAACAAACAAACCTAAAAGCTGTCCAAAAAAAAGTTTTGATTATGCGTCAAATATAGCAAGGAGGCATTTAATTATTTTTTTTTTAATAAACAAGTGTTTTCTGTCAGTGTCGGCTCACTTGGATGGAAAGATGAAGTTGCTTACTCGCGAATCTTCGCAGTACAGAATCAGCACCAGATCGAAATCCACTGGTTTACATAAGCAGAGTTTTTTTTTTTTTCATTTTGAATTGTTTTGTTTAAAAGTAGACATATCAATATCTGACTTGTGAGACGAGCTTCAGTTTACGTGCCGGCGCCTCCGTGTCATGATGTCTGCTATAGGCCTGTTTACTTCTTATTTATTAAATCGAGGTAATTGGTTATTGAAACATTGATTAAAATTAAGATACAATTAATACAAAATGAAATTTACTGTAAAGAAAGTTTTTTTCCTCATAAATTCAAACACTGAAATATAAAATAAATATTTTATGTTCTGGGGAGAACCAACCCTTCTTCATTCCGGTAGTATTACTTTAGGTTTGTGCAGTGTAATTCACAGAATTAGGAAAACTATACAAACAATATTTTGCCACCTAGAAGTTAAAGATGTTTTGTGTCGCTTCCATAACGCTTCTGTATTTCCCTCATATTCAATATAAAATGCATGTTTAGATTAAAATTTTTCTTATGTCTGGACTGCTTTATTAAGCGAGTATGGATATATATACAGAAGTTCAATAAACTGGTATTAAATGCATTTTCTGAGAATTTATATTTCAGGTTTTGACTGCAAATGTCACATCCGTAACGTGTAACGCGGAAATCTGTTAATCTTTTGTTGCGTGTTTCTGAAAAAAAAATATATCGGCCGATATATCGGAATATCGGATTTTAAAACCAAAAAATATTTGTATTGGTATCGGCCTTCAAAATCCCTTATCGGTTGGGCTTTACAGAGAAGTCCAAATTGAACATGATTTCATGACTTGTAAATGTAAGTACACATTGATGGCCTAAAGACATGAAACGAGTGGTTGAGAAAACGAAAAGTATTTATATCATTTTTACCTCTTGTAACCACAGCCACGTCCAAGTGATCTGAGGGCGCAGCTGCTTTGTGACTGTGGTAGCAAGAGGTAAAAACTATATAAATACTGTTCGTTTCAGAAATGGGGGCAGATCTAACGCAAGTTTACAATCGGTTATTGAGGATAACTCGCCACCTGAAACACAGCCTGCAGTCCCCTTCCTGCAGCAGGAGGAGGATGAAGAAGAACAGGAGCACATGGAGGATCATTTCGTCACGGTGGGAATCAGACCTTACATGTTTGAGCCGTTACATGCGCAGGGTTTCGAATGGTCACCTTGATGTGGCGGCTCAGAAGCAAGTCTCACTCACGAGCATCTCAATGTGTTCCAATGGTAACACTAATTGGAATTATAAAACTATTTTTATTTGCTATTACTGCTGCAACCTTAACCGTTATGACCGTTAAGTAATCTGTGTGTAACTCACCAACCCATGAGTGCCACAAGCAAAATGCACATCCTCACCATCTTTCCTTTCACACGCTGTCAATGCTCACAAACACACAGGCAGCCTGTCTACTGTCATTTGGAGGGGCGTGGTTACGGATGATTAAGCAGACACCCAAACCGTCAAACCTCAAATCATAGAAGGTCCTCCAATGCAGAGGGGAGGGATTTTCAGATTTTGATTGAAGATTATGAAGCGCAATTTTTTTACTTACATGGATGAATTGTTCACCACAAAATGATCAATTTAGGCAAACAAAGTCAGTATGGTCAATTCTGAATTCATGGGGATTTTAAGTTAGCAACACAAAGGACATCTCTTAAAGGGGTTGGATCTGTTTCTCACTGCAATGTAACTCATTGACCTTATTCGCACTGTCTCTTGATACCTCACACCTTTGCGACAGACCTCTCTCTCTAAGTTTGACAGACAGGCATGGAATCCTGCTGTGTGTGTGTGTGTGTGTGTGTGTGTGTGTGTGTGTGTGTGTGTGTGTGTGTGTGTGTGTGTGTGTGTGTGTGTGTGTGTGTGTGTGTGTGTGTGTGTGTGTGTGTGTGTGTGTGTGTGTGTGTGTGTGTGTGTGTGTGTGTGTGTGTGTGTGTGTGTGTGTGTGTGTGTGTGTGTGTGTGTGTGTGTGTGTGTGTGTGTGTGTGTGTGTGTGTGTGTGTGTGTGTGTGTGTGTGTGTGTGTGTGTGTGTGTGTGTTGTGTTGTGTGTGTGTGTGCGTGTGTGTGTGTGTGTGTGTGTGTGTGTGTGTGTGTGTGTGTGTGTGTGTGTGTGTGTGTGTGTGTGTGTGTGTGTGTGTGTGTGTGTGTGTGTGTGTGTGTGTGTGCGTGTGTGTGTGTGTGTGTGTGTGTGTGTGTGTGTGTGTGTGTGTGTGTGTGTGTGTGGGTGTGTGTGTGTGTGTGTGTGTGAGAGAGATGAGAGAGAGAGAGAGAGAGAGAGAGCATGTTTCCTGTGTCACTCATCTTCTCCCTGGCCTTGCAGAAAGATAAGATATCTCAGATTAGCCATCTGCCCAAGAAAGCCCTGACGTCACTTCTAATTGGGTCACAACAAAGTAGTCTCTGCAATGGATTTTCATTATTGGTGTGTATTAGGGCTGCTATTTACCAGTTCTGATAATCCATACTGTCAAACATGAAACACTCTTTCTATCAAAACACTGCCAAACAGTCTTTGTTCTAGTAAATATAATACAAGCTTTGCAAATCAATTATCAAATCCAATTAATTAGAAAGATAAAAGCCTTGGAGTCATAGTTATTATATAGCCGTTGGATAGCAAATAGATACTTCCACTATCTGAAATTAACTGATCGGATTAAAAAAAATTAAGAGAAGTGTGCAAATAATGGGCCATTATGTCTATTCAAAATGATATTTTCTCATAATTTCTAGCAGATTCCATTTTCAGCATTTCATTCTCATCATACAAAATGGTTACATCAACTGATTGTTGAAAATGGCTAAATGGATTCATATTTGACCCTGTAGTGGCAAGCATTAATACAAATTTTACAAAGGCATGTCTGTGCTCGGATTCAGACCAGCTTTGTTTATCTGACTCATTGTTTATGCACCTGTGCTACACTCTGCTGCTTTTGTTTCTCTACCATTTTACATAATAACAAGGCCGTTAAAAGTGGTCAAACCATTAAAAATGTCTGAAACATTTCCATTAGCAAGATAACGTCAGAGACTATAGCTGCTGTGAGAATGTAACAGGAAGTCACATTAATTATCTAAACATTGGTCTTTGAAGGGATCATTCACCCAAACATTAACATTGTGTTCATGTTGGTTGAAACCCTTTTTTTCGTTTCAAACAAAAAACAATAGTTAAGTTTATAGTCATACTTTCTCATCCATGCTTCCATTAAAACAGAAATAAAATGTTAGACTTATTAGAATCCTTATATATATATATAATGATTCTAATTTGGTTTTTTAAAAGTGCCCAATGAGTTATTTTTAACTGTTGATTCAGGTGATACAGATTTCTATTATAAATCAGTGCCACAATAGAATGACACAATAGCATGGTATCGTTATATCCCATCTTGAGCAGTATGTGTATTTCCAAGGAACTGCTCTTTTAAATATGTTTTATTTTTAATTTCCATTTGCCTTCTGGTCCTCTAAACTGTTGGGTCCCTCAAGATTTGTATTAGTCCTATCTGGTTTTCTTTGTAGATACTACCCTTTGGGTCTATTTTTAAAAAGCATGGTGTGTATTTTCATTTTTACAATGATGACACACTTATCTATCCGCCATTTAAAGAAAAAAAAGAACAATGCTTTAGAGTCTTTGCCGAGAACAGTGGTTTCCAATGGTCTTAATGACATGCGGCTCTGCACATTTTGTATATCTCAGTATATCTATCTGATATACTGATTGATGAACTCAATTCAGTTCATGGAGCTCTCTCCCAACAAGCTGAGGATCTGAATCAGGCGTGTTAAATAAGGAAGGCATGTTTTTGGATGTATTTAAAATCTCTTAATGAAAGAAACCAAGATTGTTTGGGGCCTCTGATATCCCTAGTTCTTCAAATTTAGAAATATAGTTCTATAATGCATCATTTGATTTGTGCACTATATACTGTTTTCTAAATGTTGGGTAAGAAAAGTATGCTCTTTTGTTGTGTTGACTCATGGCCCAGTTTAACAAAAAAAATTTTATTAAGCCTGGAGTAGGCCATAGTTAAATTAGGACATTGAAGTAGCTTTTATAAATGTGCCTTAGTGTGCATCTTGAGACAAAACAATGGCACTGAATTGTTTTAAAATATGTCAGTGTCAGCTTTCAGTTAAAACAGCTCAAATATCAATTTTAGTCTCAGACTAGGCTTAAGCCTATCCTTGAAACCGGGCACATATATTTTAAGCATCTTTTCCACAGTTCTGCATGTTCAAACCACTCCAATACTGTACATGCAAGAATCTGTTAAATCTGTGTGCAGTTTCTCCTCCTCTTTTGCCTTAAATGGTGTTGAGTACACTGACCTTTCAAATGTATGCAAACAAAGTTGTTCTTGGATATTGTGAATATTTAAAAAAAAAGATTTTCGGTGTGTACTGAAATATATATATATATATATTTTTTACTTCAAAAAAATCTATGCATGGTTTAAGAAGAAATATCCTGAACATTATATTAAACATAAATAGCTGAAATGTATGTGTAATTGTCTTTAGATATTTAATAATAAGAGTTCATTAAATGATGTCCTATTGAAATTTTATTGAAAGATTACATCACCACTAGCATCAAGTGCCTTGAAGGAATGCACTTTCACCCTTCATGATACTGACATTACTTAATCTTTCTCTTCTAGGTTGGTCCAGCAGGATCTCAGTTTGGTTTGTTAGCCTGTCTTTTTGTGGAGCTGTTCCAGGCCTGGCAGATGTTGGAAAAGCCATGGAAGGCTTTCCTGAAGCTATTAGGCATTGTTCTCTTCCTTTCTTCTGTGGCCTTCTGCCCTGGATTGACAACATTGCTCACATCTTTGGCTTCCTCAGTGGTCTTCTGCTGTCCTTTACTTTCCTTCCGTATGTTGCGTTTGGCACCTTAGACAAGTACCGAAAACAAGCTCTTATTTTGTTGTCATTGCTTGTCTATGTGGGGTTGGTGTCCTCACTTATTGTCTGGTTCTACATTTACCCCATAAACTGGCACTGGCTAGAGCATCTTACTTGCTTGCCCTTTACCAGCAAGTTTTGTGAACGCTATGACATTGATCATGTGGTACACTAGCTTTGTTCTTGTGTAGACTAAAACTTTCAAGGACTGCTAGGAAAAGGAAGCTGAATCCCAATGAAAAAATAAAATCGAGGAAGACAGCAAATAATGGCATATTAAATTGGTAGTTCAGCACCTTTGTAACCATTAGAATGCACAGTGTTTTCCCGAAGCAGCTCTGAATTTCTCTGATAGTGTGCAGGTAAACTATGATGTGTTGTTACTGAAGCCTGTATTGTACTCATTTACAAATATCTGAGGCTAAATGTTCATCCAAAGCTTTATACTCCCTTTTAAATGTCCTTAAACTTAAAAAAATATGCAACTGTTAACTTCACAATAACAAGAACATATATATATATATATATATATATATATATATATATATATATAAAAAAACATTCACATAAAGGTTAATTTCATGTTACTTTAGTTTGTGTTTGCCGAAAGAACTGCAGAGCAATTAAATAAACGGTAGAGTAATTTCACTGAACTGGCTATAAATAATAAGGTTTTATGTTGAAATCTCAGTGACATTCAAAAAACTTTATTCTTCATTTGTTTTTTGTGCCTCAGACAACTGAAAACCTCTGTCTAGGCTAGAAACGTCTAGTTCCACATTTATGAACACACTAGGGGTTTGAATGTTGATAACTCTAGCTTCCTGTATGTGTTCATGGATGCAAGCATGCGTTTGAATTGTGTGCATTCCCTTGGAACAGAATGTATTGTTTTGGTCTTTTGTCTCCATTTATTGTAATTTCAAAGTTAAATTCAGTGCTGTTCTTTTTGATATTCAATGCATTACTGGGGGCTGCACTTGAGCCTTAAAAGAAAACAGAAGTGTCAATCTGGAATGTGTTTTATGTTGAAGGTATTTGTACACATGATTAGAGGTGGACCAAATAACTAGTGTTTCAAATAATAATACAAATTAATTTGGGAATGTTATTTCCTGTGAAACAAATGTTTATATTTTTGTCTTTCACAATTTGTGAGAAAAAAGTGCTTACATTTGACTAATTCTCTGTGCCTTATTTAATAAATAAAAACAATGGTAAAACCAGAATCGTCATCCTGTGAACGCTACAGAAATGTACACAATGACTTGGACTGATCTAAAAAGGGAAAAGAGCAAACGTTCTGAAAAATATATTATTTTATTTATTTTTACTTGCAAAATGTATACAAAATCATAGATGTCTTGATTCAAGACTGTGGAGGCATATGTGGTGGATTTCTACAGGGAAAGGCAATGGAAACCAATCTTAAACATCTCAAATTGTTCGACACATTTAGGTGATGATTTCTGTTTTGCAACACCTCTGTACATTGAACATTATCTCTTTAATCCTTTGCTTTGAAACAAGTAAACAAGCAATTCTAATCAATAAATCAAATAGTTCTGGTGCCAAACCAATAGTTTTTCATGTTTATGAGATTGCATATTACACGTTTGTCACATTGGCACTCACAGAAATACCAGCCAACACGGATGCTCTCTTGTGGCTTTTTTCATAAGAGATCACAGTGGAAAAATATTCAGTTTATGCTATTTTAATGCTTCCATTGAACAGACACACATCTAAAGCAGCCACAAGACACTGAACACAAAAAGTAGCCAAAAGTAGGTTTACAGCTGAATCACTGCAGTGTCTTTTCAGCCTTGACCACGATCTCACAACACAACAGACAAATCTGTCCTGAATTTAAAATGTGCTTAATTAAAAAAATAATAATAATGTAATAAAGGAAATGCATACAAAATAAACAATAATATAAACCTAGTCTATAGATAACCTGACTTTGGAAGAAAAAAAAATTCCAGTTTGACTTGATGAATTCAAATAATACATTTCAGCCATCACTATTAGGTAAAAGGGTGGGATGCAGTTGCAATGTTTTCTTTTTCTATTTTTTCTTTTTTAACATTATATTTCTAACCATTTTTTCTATACTGATCGAAGTATTACAAAAGTTGACACAAATAGCACTAGACCAAACCAAAAGCTGCTTCAACACACCCACTGCTTATACTTTAGCCTTTTGGAGATCCAAAAAGCTACATGACTAGCGATCCCTTAACAGCCACTGTTACGCCGCATGAATGCATGTCCCCGTATTGGATAATGCATCTCGATGAAGGTAAGTGGACCTACAGTGATTTCAGAAGGACCCTGCCCTTTAAAGCCAGACTTCTGGTAGAAGGGCACCAGGAAGTCCTCGACACATTAGCACGGCACGGCGGACATATGGTAGACAGCGGCAGTATACTGCAAGTAACGCCACAGCAGGATTGATCCTTTTCCCTGCTGGCGGAAGGTCCGGTGGACGGCCAGCACATGGATGTGGACAGAAGTCCCATGAGGCTTATGAAGGGTCAATGCATCCTATTAAGAGATACAACAAAAATAAATCATGTGTACCAATTACAAGAAACATAACTACATGCTAAGATTAAATAATAATAATACTACACACTTTTAAAAAGAATTTATTTCTAACCATAATGAATACATGATTTGAAGGTTAGATTACATTGGTTAGGCGGTCCTGGTCCCAGAGTGATCCAATGATAAAAGCAACAAGCCTCCCCTGTTCAAACCAGCCCAAAGAAAGCTCAGGACAGAGGGTGAGGAAGTGTCGGACCTCATCCAGATGAAGAGGACATTCCCCAGACACTCAATATAAAAGCTAAGAGATAAAAAGAGGAAATAACCTATAAAAAATATAAATATATAAAAAAAAATCTATATTGAGTAGGCTGGATATATATATATATATATATACACACACACACACACATATATATCCTACTCAATATAACCAAATTTAGAATATAGTATATTTAATAATATCAAAACGCTCTTTTATAAAATTTCATATTTAACTCAGTACAAACATATGGTTATAGCCTATAGTTATAGGTTATAGCAACGAAAAGTACTGTTCCCCAAATTAATGAATAACACACTTTGATGGTTATAAAAGGAGTGTTAGTTTTGTCTTACCCTCTCTCTCTATTTCGAACACACTGATGGCGTCCTCGGTGTTGAGCGAGCGGAACTCGCTGGCGGGGAGCGTGTGCCTGCGCTGGCGGCCAGGCGATATCGGAGCTCTCGTGTAAATGGGCTTCAGGAAAGGCAGTGCGCTCACTACTGACATTTCTGTTGCTTTTAAAAATCTCCTTTGCCTTTTAAATAAATAAATACAATTCGAATGTCGTTTACAGGTGTTCGATTTCCAGGAGCTGTGTCAAAAGTGAATCATAGAGGCGTACCAAGAGCATTCTATACCAATCCATCTGCTTAAGATCCATTAGTCACCATAAGCCTTAAACCAGCCCCCATTTCACCATTAATCACGTTTACTGAAACCGCGAGAGTGTATTTGATGGTTAATAGGCAGATGTTAAACTCGTTTGAGGTGGTTAACATTTCCCCCACCTTAAACGAAAGTGGCAAACTATATCTGACAAAGTCTGGATTAAAGCAGTATACCTGTACAAACAAATCATCTTCACGTGGGCTGGTGGATCAGAAGCCTACATTTCCGTGAAACAGCAAAGCTGGTGGATTAGAGTTATTTACAATAAATACCGATAATGACTGTAGGCTACAGAGTTATGGCAAGCAATAGTGTAGCCTATATGTGATTCTGACATATGGCACATCGGGCCTATTCAATACAGTAACTCATCACGTCTTTGAGTGATAGCCTATATAGCTTACTACAGTAAAGTAATTAACCTTAAGAAACTTTTATACAAAATGGCCAGCCAGTTATTGAAGCCATGTTTTCTCGGCAAAGAACAATAGTTCAAAGCCACTTGTTAACATACACGATAAAGTGGTCTAACAGTGGAGTGGAGCGACAGATCCCCTTTAAAATAACTCCAGAATCATCAACAGTATAGGGCAAATATTGGCTATTTAGGCTTGTTTTTGATTTATTCTTCAAATATGTTAATGTGGTGAGCTATAGCCTACTCAAGTATGTCTATATGATGAATTAACAATAAATGCAGAGAACGTTTCAGGCTGATTCCTGAAAAAAGTGCAATAAACTAACATTTTGAGTTCAAAAGCAGCTTCTTGCTGTCAGACACTGACACCATGTGGAGGATCTCTTAACTGATCAAGTTTGGGCGAAGTAGCAGATTAATTTTCATAGACAAAGTAGCTACATAAAACAAATGTATTCAGTCTGTGCATGTCCTCAATAGTTCCATCCAGAGCCATTGGAAAACAGATTTGCGACATTCTTTTGATTTTTTATATATTTTTCTTATAGGCCTATTTTTTGTGTGTGTGTGGTTGAAAGTGAGTAAAGCTGTTTGTTGTTACAAATGTTTTAAAAGTTAAAACTGTGGCTGCTCTGCCTAGCACTCGTCAATGTCAAATTAACAAGATGGCCAGTCAAATCAAAGAAGTGGGGTCTTGTCTGAGAAGATGTGCAAAAGAGTGCATTGAAAATATATCCAGTGAGGCAAACTAGTCAACGTTTTAGGATATTACATTTTGAATTGAACATAAGATATTGTATCATTCATGTAGGCTAATTCATAGCTAATTGTGACGAGACAAGAATAAGAATTCATGAGTTCACACTTACAAATAAGTCTGATCGAATAAATGCATATTTGGTGTGCTGTCCGAGGAGAGGGCTCTGAGTCTGGACTCGAGTATTCGGCCTGAACCCAGAGTACTCCCCTGTATTACTGACTGTGAAGAATAAGCCAAGAGTGAGGAGTGGGGGTGGTGGAGTGACGCTAAAACTGTCAAGGGAATATATCTGCTTATATATATATATAATATAAATAAATATATTATATGCCTAGATCTGGCCTCCCCGGAAAATTCAAAGCCTGGATATACCAACACGGAGTCTTGCCAAGAATACTCTGGCCCCTGTTAGTCTACGAGGTTCCCTCATCAACAGTTGAGCTGCTCGAGAAGACCATCAGCCAGTTCCTCAGAAAGTGGCTGGGGCTCCCTCGGTCCTTGAGCAGCATTGCCCTGTACGGCCATTCCACTAAGTTGCATCTTCCGTTCAGTGGACTAACTGAGGAATTCAAAGTCACCCGCTCCAGAGAGGTGTTGATGTACAGGGACTCCAGGGACACAAAAGTCGCAGCAGCAGGAATCCTTGTGAAGACCGGGAGGAAGTGGCTGGCACAAGAAGCCGTCAATAGAGCTGAGGCGCGACTACGGCACAAAACGCTGGTGGGCTCTGTGGCAACGGGATGAGCGGGTTTTGGTTGTTTTCCCAAGCCGCGTTACGATCTGGCCTGGGGGAAAGAGAGGCGTAGAATGATTCAGGACGAGGTACGAGCAGAGGTGGAGGAAGAACGCTGCACCAAAATGGCCGTCATGTCCAAACAAGGAGCGTGGACAAGGTGGGAACACGTAGACCCACGCAGAATTACTTGGGCAGAGCTCTGGAAAGCAGAGCCATTTCGAATTAAGTTTCTTGTCCAATCAGTCTACGACGTCCTCCCAAGCCCGGCTAACCTGCATACCTGGGGCCTGGCAGATACTCCTGAGTGCAAGCTGTGTCAGAAGAGGGGCACGCTGGAGCACATATTGAGCAGCTGCTCAAAAGCGCTAGGAGAGGGGCGGTATCGCTGGCGCCACGACCAGGTGTTAAAGGCTTTGGTTGAATCTACTCTTACAGCGATCCAGCTCAGCAAGACCCAGGCAGTCCCCAAACAAACAATCACCTTCATTAGAGCTGGGCAGAAGGAACAAAACCACCAGCCTAGCTCTACGGGGGCTCCTCTCCACTGCTCGTGATTGGCAGCTCCAAGTCGACCTCGGAAGACAGCTTAAGTTTCCAAGCAACATCACAGCCACTTCTCTCCGCCCAGACATGGTGCTAACATCTGAGTCTACAAGGCAAGTGGTCATCCTGGAACTAACTGTCCCCTGGGAAGACCGTATGGAAGAGGCCCACGAGCGCAAGAGGGCTAAGTATGCAGAGCTCAGCTCCGGAGTGCCGTAACAACGGCTGGAAAACTCGCTGCGAGCCAGTCGAGGTCGGGTGCCGAGGCTTCGCTGGTCGCTCATTGCTGCGAACCCTCAAACTCCTTGGAGTGAAAGGACTACAGTTGAGGAAGGCCACCACAAACATCTTAGAGGCAGCAGAGAGGGCTTCTCGGTGGCTGTGGATCCGTAGAGGGGAAACGTGGAGCAACACGCCACTTGGACACAAGCCGGGGACTGATCACCCCCGGCTGGGTCGCCCGGGTGAGGGTGTATGAAGATTAAAGACCCGAAACACCCTATGACCCCGGGTCCTTCACTGATGACGTGTCCAAGTAGCACCAGAAGGTGTATGTAAACTCTATGCTTATAAATATATATATATATATATGCTTCCTCTCGTGCTGATAGGGTAGACATTGTAATTGTTTGATGAAGTTGATTGGAATGATTATTTGAATGTGCTCCTCCCGAACTTTGTTTATAAAACATAATTTCATGAGTTCACACTTACAAATAAGATAGAATAAATGCGTATGGTGTGCAGTTCGAAGGAGAGGGCTCCGGGCTTGGTATTCAGCCTGAACCCAGAGTACTGCCCCCAAAAAGCTGCAAATAAAATGCGGGACAGACGCCAGAATGATGTTGATGACCCCCCTCCATCAACCACGGGAAGGGGTGATTCGCTGGAAGACTTTGGATGGGAGTTGGTTGTCGGATGGGTGAGCCTCTCGGGTAGAAGGATGTGAATGGTCTACTGTAGAAGCAGAGGAGAATGGTATAGCTGCTGCAGTAGAAGCGAGCTTGATGGAGAACTAGCTCCTGCAGAAACGGAGGAGATAACACTGCTGCGGCAGTGGATCAAATTTGCTATCGATTTGCTTTTGATTATCCGATGGCCAAATGATGGAGGATTGGGTATTTGTGGGAACAGAAGGAGAAACAGTGCTGTGACAGTGAAGCCAGTTGGATGGAGAAAAGGAGCTCCTGCGGGAGTAGAGGAGATGACACTGCTGCGGCAGTGGCCCAGACTTGCTTTAATTAATGGAGCTCCTGCAGGAGTGGAGTAAATGACACTGCTGCGGCAGTGTAGGAAGTTAGGACGAACTTTATGTATATGAAATGGCCTTTTTTCATTTGATCTGTCTTGCTTTGTTTAATGAAGTAAGAGATAGATTATGGGGTGGACTTTTGGGTTAAAGCTGGAAGTGATGGTGAGTTCTAAGCATCTGAGGAAACCGAAAAAAAGCCAATATGAACATTGCGTCCAGTGTGCAGGCAGTGTTGGAGTGGTAGCCTCGGCAGAGGGTGGAGATGCATTTGGTGAGTATGTCAAAAGTTACTGGTTGTCTGGCATCTGGGCGTGTGGAGGAATTGGATTTTCCTTGGATAACCCTTGATGGAGCAGGCTTTGAGGTTCTTGATACAGTCGAGATAGGATATAAATGAAGTGACGGTGAGCAGAGAAAAATTGGGATAAGGCAGGTTGTATGTGAAGTGGAAAGACTTTAAACACTTCCATGCATTTAAGTAGGATTGGAGAGTGCTGAGTGAAATGGCTTGAAGAATGGAATTAAGAAAGGCATCGAGAAGTTTCAATGGGTGGTTTATGGAAATATCAGCTTTGAATAGTGAGGTACTGGGGTTGGGAATGGGTCTGCATCTGGTGCCAGCAGCCTGAATTTCTGGAAAGTAAAACGAGAGAGAGAGTCAGCTATTTGATTTTTTGACCCAGGAACATGTTTTGCAGTTAAGATGAACTGATCGCAAGCCGCGATCCAAATGAGGCGTCTTAGGAGAGGCATTAGTGCGGGGGAATTTGAGCGGCCTTTGTTGATGCAATACACAGTTGCTTCATTATCGCAGTGTACCATGATGCTGTTAGTTGACCTTTCCTTACCCCACAGGAAAGCTGCTACCATTAAAGGATACAACTCGAACAGCACTGAGGATGTTAGTGGTTGCGGTGAGTCTAGCAACTGGGCGGGCCATGTAGACGCAAACCAACGGCCTTGGTAGAATCCCCTGAAACCAACGGAGGGAGCTGCGTCGGTAAACAGTTAAATATCTACGGGGAGAGAAATCAGATTATTATAGAAAAAAGACAGGCCGTTCCATTGTTTAAGGAATGTTATCCATAACCTGAGCCTGTTGCAACATGAAGTAGTTAGGGAGATTTGGTCCTCTAGTAGGTGATGATGATGATGCGAGGAATAGGAGATGTGAAATGAAAGGGCGGCCTTGTGGGATGATGCGCATCGCAAAGTTTAAGTGGCCGAGCAGAGATAGTTGCTCTCGTTTAGAGGATTTTGGATTTTCTAGGAGGGTGGATGCGACCAGAATAATCCTGTCGAATTTTCCTTGGGCAGTGAAGCCTGGAAGTTAACTATGTCCAATTTAATGTCCCATGTTTTTTTCTTGGGCGATTGGAATCCCGTGCTCAGCAAAGACTTATTGGACTGTGAGAAGATGTGCGGCTGTGTTGGGCAGTGAAATGATTAGGAAATCATCTAGCAAGTGGATTAAGTAAGGTATAGAGTAGTTATTGGAAAGAATCCAACAAATGGCTTCTGATAGCATGTTGAAAATCTTGGGGCTGCTTTTGCAGCCAAAAGTTAAACGGGCGGCAAAGTAAAATTAAAAAATGTTTCATGGCATTGTACGCAGAACAAATGCGAAGAATCTGGGTGAATGGGCATCACTTTAAAAGCAGAGGTGATGCCGACTTTAGTGAACCAAGCACCGTAACCTTCATCTTTAATCAAGGTTATGGCTTGGTCAATGGTGTGGTAATGAAGAGAAAATTGTTCGAGCTAGACAAGGCTGTTTATGCTTGGAAACGGAGAATTATGCGGGGCTGAAAGATCGATTATTAAGCGTTTTTTGCCTTAAAATTTTCCAGTGGCCACTCAAATGGGGCTGATGCGGAAACATTCAAAAGAGGAATGTGTGACTTCCGGTATGCCTCGTGGCGAATAGACGTAGTTGGAAGTCACTCCGTGAACACTCATTTGTTTTATCTTAAGCAGTGCTACTTATCTTGTCATTTTTTTGCTAGTTATCTGATTTTATGTTACATTAATAAAGAAGAATGCCAAAACCAGGGAAATCAGGGAGAAACATTGTAGAAATGCTGACTGACAAAGGGAGCGACCAAGCTGCTAAGGCTAACGCTAGCGCTTCAGAACAGGTGGAGTAAGAGATCACGCCAACTTCCTTAAAGGACTTAATTTCATCCACCATCCGTTCAGAAATCTCGACACTACGATCTGAATTTCTGTCTGAAATTCGTTCTGCCGTTTCCACATTACAAACTGCCCTGTCATCGCAAGCTCAAAAGATCGGGGACATTGAAGAGGCACTCAACGACTCAGACGGCCGGTTGACGGCGGTGGAAAAACTGTGCAGCACGCTGCAAACAGAAAACACCAGCCTCAAACTTAAGCTGGACGATCTGGAAAACCGGTCACGGAGGCAGAATTCTAAGGGTTATTGGAATACCAGAGGGTTCGGAGGGCCAAAGCCCGGTTGCTTTTATGTCCTCATTCTTTACTGAGCTGTTTGGAGACGGCGCGTTAAGCGACCTCTGGAAATTGATCGAGCTCATCGTGTCGGGCCAAAATCTCAACAAAGCGCTTTTTCTAGGCACATGCTGGTCCGACTCCACCACTACCAAACCAAAGAACTTATATTGAAACCAGTGCTGGACTGGCCATCGGGCATACCGGGCATTTGCCCGGTGGGCCGACGTGCTTTGGGCCGATACATCTCAAACTTTTTTTTTTTTTTTTTAACGGCCCATACAACTCATATCAGCGGCCCATTGCGTTTTAGTTTAGCGGCCGTGGCGCTGGGATCTTTGTGCCGTTGAAACGCATTGGAAAAAAAAAGTCAGCATGGGATTTTTCTTTCTCCAAGAGCGGCCCATGAAACACGGAGATCAGCGGCCCATTGGTTATTTTATTGATTGACACTGGGCTGGTCCAATCACATCTTTAATCACCTCTCCCTCTGGGCTGAGCGAGCGTGCTGTGAGTATCTGTCACAATATAGAGCGATGGAGAAGAAACGCAAGGAATATATGCAGAGATATGGCGTAAAAAAAAGAAACTGCCTTCAGTTTCTGATGAGGAGCGAGGAGGATCAGGAGAGACATTAGTGAGTGTAGAGAACTGTGGTAAGCAGAACTATAGAGCTGGTAAGTCCCGCCCCTTCAGCTAACCCCGCTGGACCTCTAGGTTGAAAAACCGTCAGTGCAAGTGAATGAGAGAAAATAATTATTTTCTAATCCCGTTTGAATTTTGCAATGAATGTAACATATGTTGTCTGTGAATTTTTTATATAATGTTTTGTGTAAAGAATGCTACAATTTAGCTTGTAGAATTTTCATACGGTTAGACTTTGTGTGAGAGCACTTTGTGGACTACAACTCTCGACGTGTTTGATATACATCACCCCCACTAACACACGGATCCCGCTAAACATGCCTGTGACTTTGGTGCACTTCACCGCCTTCTTTCAGGGAGAGGACTAACTAGTTGAGCGTGGTGAAAACCGTGATTTGTGGAGGGAAAATGTGTTAAGCGGCGACGTCACATATGGGACGTGTAGTCTTTCTCGTTATGTCTATTCCACAACTGCTAGCCAAAGAATCATACAATAAACTGTCAAACTTGTTACATGAGAAATTATATAAAAAATTCACAGACAACATATGTTACATTCATGGCACAATTCAAACGGGATCAGAAAATAATTATTTTCTCTCATTCACTTGCATTGACGCTTTTTCAACCTAGAGGTCCACTTGGAGTTTTACGGATGGGCGGGACTTACCAGCTCTATAGGCTACTTTCAGAACACAGGACAGAGTGTTAGAAGGAAACCACCCAGTTACGCATTATTTCCACATCTGCATATTTGACGATTAGCCTACGCATTTTACTAGAATTATAATAAGAGTATGAGACCCGTTTGTACACCATATTTTCCACCAAAACAAAAAAGCTGAATGCCGTTTCCATCAAAATAAAAGATAATGTGTTTATATCTCTTTCAAGTTAAAGAAATTAGTTCCAAGCTAATTATGAAAGTTGCTTTTATTTTTCAGTGCATGTGTTTTATAATATATGGCTGTTACTGTAATATTATAACTATGATTAATTATGTAGTATAATGTAGACAGACACAATATCCCAACTAAAAGTGTTTTGAGTTTTTCTTTGTTCAATTTGTACACTGAAATCGGGTTAGAGCTCTTAATTTTGAACTCTCAAAGTGCACCAGATTGATGAATTTAACATTAAAAAGCACAAAATTTTCTTACGGGGGAGCATGCCCCCGAATCCCCTAGAGGGACAAAGGTTACTATTAAAATTTCTGGTGTGAAAGATTGGTATTGCCAATCCAATTGGAGAATTATATTTTACACTTAGTTTATTTCATCTCACTCATTACATGCATTGGTGGGGTTCAAAGGAGTTGTTGATATACATATTCAAGGGCGTACACAGTTCGGTTGTGTTTTTGTTCATATGTATGTAGTGGGCCAGTCTTGGCCAAAATGCCCGGGCCGATTTTTTGTCCCAGTCCAGCCCTGATTGAAACTGAGCCGCGAATTGGGCTCATTAACGTTTAATGGTGCTGTGGTTCGTATTTTCCCGGATATGTCTGCTGAGGTTGTGAGACGCCGCGCTGAATTCAAAGAAGTGAAAACAGCGCTCCGTAATGCGCATCACCTACGGAATGTTGCATCCCGCCAGACTTCGCGTCGACTTTCAAGGACAGCGACATTTATTCCAGACCCCGTAGGCAGCGATGGACTTTTTTAGTACGGCCAGTATGCAACCAGCAAGGACTGAGCCACGAACATGCTTCAAATTTAAAAAGAGTTTTCCACCCTGCTTTAGTGTTTGTGTTATGAAAATGGAGGTATGTAGTCCACTTTCAATCCTAAGTCGCTAAAATCTTGCCCCGTTCTATATACTGAACACTGAGTTGAATTCCATCCTACTGTTGTGCCTTTTTTTCTGGTTTGGATGCCATGCATCATATATCCTACTGCTGAAAGAATAAACTACTTATCTCCTGTTAGCGGAGAACTGCCGAAAGGGCAGCTAAAGTTGCAAGAGCTAGTTAACTTTGATGTTTTGTACCTGACTGTTACATTCTTTTCAGTTAGGTTTGTTAATGTTTCGTATGTTAGATTTGTAAAGTTTTTTTTTCTCTCTCTCTCTCTCTCTCTACACCTTCAGCCATCTCTTATTTACCAGCAATTTTTGTCATGCTCTATTTTTACAAATATTTTTTTACTTATTCATTCTCCCCTATCAATACTGAGTTAAGGTTTACTACCAATGTTTAATACATTCCAGGGTAGGGGGGGGGCAGTGTTAAATGAATTAGTTGGAACGTAAAGGGATTAAATAATCGAGTGAAAAGTATAAAAATATTTACCAATTTATTTAAGTTGAAGGGAGATATATGTTTTTTGCAGGAAACCCACCTTAAGAATTCCAGTCATAAAAGCTTGATGAGGTCGTGGGTGGGACAGGTGTTCCACGCTGGTTTTAATTCTAAAGCTAGAGGTACAGCCATCTTGATTAACAAGAATACTCCATTTAATCCTTCTAAAGTTATTTCAGACCCCAATGGTAGATACGTGATCGTTTCAGGCACTCTTTATGGTAATCAAATTGCTTTAGCTAGTGTTTATGCCCCTAATTGGGATAATCCAGACTTTTTTGTAAAACTTTTTTCTAATCTTCCGGACCTGAATCTTTATCAACTGATCATGGGAGGTGACCTTAATTGTGTCCTGAATACTGCATTAGATAGGTCATCCCCCAGATCAGCTACCTTGTCCCAATCCTCTAAAACAATTAACTCCTTTTTGGAGTGGTACAGTATAATTGATATATGGCGTCATTTGAATCCCACTTCTAAAACGTTCTCTTTTTTTTCTCCAGTTCACCATACTTATTCACTTATCGATTATTTTTTATTGACCGCAAACTTACTCCTTTAGTAAGGTCTTCCTCTTATGGAAGTATAGTCATATCTGACCACGCCCCAGTAATTCTCGAACTGGCCCTCCCTGGAGATTCTATACTTTCACACTCCTGGAGAATGAATGTATTACTCTTATCAGATAGCTGCTTTGTTGAATTTATCTCCAGATAAGATTCAGTACCTTTCTTGAGGTTAACTTTACTGAAGGAATTTCTGTATCTCTTCTCTGGGATACGCTCAAAGCCTATTTGCGTGGAGAAATAATTTCTCGTTCTGCTTAATTATATCAAAAAGGTGCGGGATAAAAGGCTCTGTGATCTCTCTAGACAAATTGGTCAATTAGACCAGAAATATGCATTAAATCCAACCCCATTACTATATAAGGAAAGGGCTTTTTTGCTTTCCGAATATAATCTTCTCTCCACTAATCATGCTGAACACCTTTTACTTAAGTCACGTCATCGATTCTATGAGTTTGGCGATAAACCAAGCAAAGCACTTGCATTACAACTTAGGCTGCAATCTACAAGGAGCTTTATTGCTCAAATCCAAGACACAGCAGGGAATAGTATATCAGGGCTGAGTTTCCCGATAACGTTGTCTCTTAGCGCGCCACGAAGACTCTTAAGGTATAGCTTAACTGAAGGTATACCATTTCCAGGCGTGTTCCCGAACGATACCTTAGAAAGCTGCTTAAGATATACCTTCTTACATGCGACGTTACCGGGTGCTGTCCGTGGCGATGGTGCTGAATCTGTTGATATCGATGACTCGAGAATCAATTATTCTCTCGTGCAGGGGCTGTTTATGTGAGAAAGCGCTGTTCTTTATAAAAGAAACCTGTCAAGCACTTCAGAAATAGTGGAAATTGCATTTATTTGGACTCATGGGATATTATAAAAAATAAAAAATGACAAATTGCAAACTAAATTAAACCCTGGATATTTTATATAATTTCGGAAAGAGTACGCGAACGCACAACCTCGTGCTTAAACGTGTCATGCGTCTAACCCACTACAGTAACTGTCCGTATGCTTTCATTGCATTAGAAAGGGCCACTTATATTATCATAATATATTTGCTATAATTTCTTTATTTACTCCACAAGCAGGGTTGATTGCCCAGCAGCTGCATCACATTATTGGTGTAAACAAAAATTTTCTGTGATTGGATGACCTACTCAATAAAAGCGCAACACGCGGAACATTTAATCAATAGCTATGGCGGAGAAAGATGTGCTTTTTCGAGTTTGTCTTGACACATCCGGACTAATAAGATCTAAAAGCTGCTGAATTTGCTGTCGTGGCAGGCGAAATTTCTTTCGAATTGTATCTTCTGACATGGTAGCCAGGGGACTAAAGTTTTCGCGAATATAATAGTGCACATACACTAAATGGCTTCGCGGACGGCGCCGTCTTTGATTTAGCACAACTATTCGCTGTATCGATTCGCTGCCATAGTTTGACCAAATTCCCCACCACAGTCATTCTCTTTAAATAGACGAATAAGCCTTTACTTTCGAATGTTTTGCCAGCTGATTTGGATAATATAATTAAAAAGCTAACAACAATCAGTGTAATGACAATTTTATTCTTTGCATGAAAACACTTGAATTAGCCTAATTGAACACTGTCTGGGTGTATTAAAACTTCAGAATTATATTCATATAGACATTTAACAGTGATAAGGTAAAGCTAAGAGTGGTCCAGACCAACCTTCCGAAAGTATGACTTACAGAAGGTATACTTAACTAAGGACGTTTCGGGAAACACATATTAACGATAAGATACAGCTTAAGGTGTAACTTAAGAACGACGTAGCGTTAAGAAGGTTTCGGGAAACTCAGCCCAGACCCACAATAAATTAATAATCAATTTAAACTGTTTTATTCTTCGTTATATCAGTCAGACTCCCTCAAAGATGCTAATCTTATTGATCGTTTTTTTTGAAAATCTTGTCATCCCTCAAATTAGTAACGAGTCCAAAAACAAATTAGAAGATCCTATTAGCACTAACCGAAATTCAGCAAGCTATTGCTCAGATGCAGAGCGGAAAAAGCCCAGGCCCAGATGGCTTTCCTTCTGAGTTTTTAAAGAAGTTCTCTCTCCAGCTCTCCCCTCTACTACTTTCGGTTTTTGAAGAATCCCTAAACGATGGGCATCTTCCCCCTCTATGCGGCAGGCGTCAATTTCACTGATCCTGAAACCTAACAAAAATCCACTAGATTGTGGGTCCTATCGTCCAATCTCCCTTCTTAATGCAGATGTGAAAATCCTGGCTAGGATTCTCTCTCTAAGGTTGGAATCTGTTATTCAAGACATCATTCATCCAGACCAAACTGGCTTTATTAAAAACAGACAAAGCTTCTTTAACCTTAGGAGGTTGATGAACATAATTTACACCTCATCAGACTCATCCTTGCCAGAAGCCCTAGTCTCTCTCTATGCGGAGAAAGCTTTTGACCGCGTTGAGTGGGACTATTTATTCTGTACATTACAAAAATTTGGGTTTGGTGATAAATTTGTGTCATGGGTAAAACTCTTATATTCTTCCCCTGTGGCATCGGTAAAAACGAATGGTATGAGTTCTGAATATTTCTCTCTTCACCGTGGGACAAGACAGGGTTGCCCCCTGTCTCCACTTTTGTTCGTGTTACGGTCCCACAAAATATGTGTCTAGGATTCAGGGACCACAACATAAAAGATCGACAATGAAAGACGTAATTCAAAATAATATATTTATTATAGCTCAAACAACTCCCAAGTTAACCATAACATAAGAGACGGGGAGCTCAGCAACTAGGGAAGAAGATTGGAAATACAACCCTCAGCCGATACTCCCCGCTCCAAACTCAAATTCGAAAACTATAAACAATAAAGAATCAGTGGTGAGCGGCCGACTCCAAGGGCACTTCCTTCCGTTTTATCTCCGGTCCTTCCTGAGCACCACCAATCAAAACTAAGAAAAAGGAAACAAGGCAACATTAACATAATTAAACTTAATTAGAGGACTCCATTCCAGACGTTCGCGATCCTCACGCAACACCTCCACCCCTAAATGGTGAATGGTGGGAAAGAACAACATAAACCCACCAATCACCATATAACGGTACGCGACAATGTGTCTGCCAACACATTATTCTTCCCGGATACACGTTTTATCTCCAAATTAAACGATTGGACAAACAAAGCCCACCTCATTAAACGCTGATTTGAGTTGTGCATTTGGTTAATAAACACGAATGGGTTGTGGTCCGTATAAACCGTAACTGGACTTGAAGAAGAACCGATATAAACCTCAAAATTCTTAAGGGCTAGAATCAAGGCAAGCGCTTCTTTCTCAATTGTTGAATATGACTTTTGATGTTTTTGGAATTTTTTTGAAAAGTAGCACACCGGGTGTTCAATGCCATCGAGCCCCTCCTGCAACAGAACAGCACCTGCTCCCGCATCACTGGCATCCACAGCCAGTTTGAACACACGATCGTACGCTGGAGCAGCGAGAACAGGTGCCTGCATCAGGAGTGTTTTAAGGGACTCAAAAGCATACTGACATTCTGGTGACCATTTAAAACTTATTTTTGGACTCAACAGGTCAGTAAGTGGGGCAGCTACTGCAGAAAAGTTTTTGCAAAAACTGCGGTAATAGCCCGCCATTCCTAAGAACCGTTGTAGTTCACGACGACTAGAAGGAACTGGAAATGATGTAATGGCCTCGATTTTGGCATTTACCGGTTTTACCTTGCCACCACCCACAATTTTCCCTAGATAGGTTATGGTTGCTTTCGCAAATTCACATTTAGCCAAATTAACCGTTAAGTTTGCCTCCTCCAACCTGTGAAACACTTGTTGTAGTTGATTGATGTGCTCATCCCACGTTGCAGAGTGAATTACTATATCATCCAGATACACCTCGCAACCCGGCACCCCCCAAAACGCAGTTAACCAATCGTTGAAAGGTAGCGGGCGCGTTCCGTACCCCAAAAGGCATTACAGAATACTGCAAAAAGGCATCAGGAGTAACAAACGCACTAACTTCCCTAGCACGTGGAGTTAATGGCACCTGCCAATAGCCTTTAAGAAGGTCTAGCTTTGTCACGAAGGTTGCAGACCCCACGCGGTCAACACAATCCTCCATACGAGGAAGAGGATAACAATCAGGCTTCGTGACATTGTTAACCTTCCTAAAGTCTGTACAAAAACGATCAGATCCATCAGACTTAATAGCGAGAATGCAGGGTGAACTCCATGAGCTGACACTAGGTTCTGCAATACCATGTAAAAGCATATAGTCAACCTGATTTTGTAAACGCCGACGTTTCTCAGGATTGACCCGATACGGGTGCTGTTTAATTGGCATATTATCACCCACATCGAAATCGTGCTGTAATATTTGTGTTTGGGACGGCACATCTGAAAAGAGTAAAACATAACGATTAATTAAATTTACAACATCTGTACGCTGTGAACATGATAGATGTAAAAAACAGGAATCAAGGTTAGCCAGTATTTGAGAGTTATTTAACCGGCCCTGTACTGTAGCCACAAGAGAACTTTCAATACCATTGTCAACTTCAGAACCGGACAGCGACTCCCAGACCTCAGAGACAGTTTCAGCTCCAGACGTTCCCTCAGAGGAATCAGGTACCTGAAGAGCACTACAGACAGGAGAACACACAGTTTGGGGCTGTTCAACATTGATCAAAGCCATTACCGAATTCACCTCCCCTGTATTATTTTTGTCCAACTGTTCGCGATCAAAATAGGGTTTGATCATATTGACATGGCACAATCTGCTTCGACGGACACGGTCGGGAGTAGCTACAATATAATCCCTGTCACTAACCTTCTTCTGTATGACATATGGACCACTATAGCGTGCTTGAAGACTTGAACCAAGGATAGGTAGAAATACCAAAACTTTATCCCCAGCCTTAAATTGTCTAATCTTAGCTTTTTTTGTCAAACCAACCTTTCATTTTGGACTGAGCTGCGATCAGATTTTTACTAGCCAACTCACAAGCCCTATGTAACTTGTAACGAAAGGAGCTGACATAATCAAGCAAATTTTCTTGCTTGCACTCACTCAACCAATTTTCCTGCAGTAACTTTAAAGGGCCACGCACATTATGAGCAAACACTAAATCTGCTGGACTAAAACCAGTAGACTCTTGCACAACTTCTCGAACGGCAAACATCAAAAGGTGTACCCCATCATCCCACTCCTTTTCAAATTCAAGGCAGTAAGCTCGAAGCATTGACTTAAGGGTTTGATGAAACCTCTCCAGTACGCCCTGACTCTCCGGATGAAAAGCGCTTGAAAAGCGGTGGGTGATGTTCAACTGATCGGCCACCTGTGCAAAAACACGAGACATAAAGTTTGTCCCCTGGTCAGTTTGAATTACCCTAGGGAGTCCAAACAATGAAAAAAACTTAATTAGTGCCTTTACAACAGCGGGCGCAGTGATTTTACGCATAGGTATAGCTTCAGGAAAACGGGTTGAGGCACACATAATGGTCAGTAAAAATCGATTACCGGATTTAGTACGGGGCAATGGACCCACACAATCGATGATAACATGATCAAATGGTGCATCTACAGCTGGGATAGGGTATAAAGGATATGGCGGTATGGGCGGATTTGACTTCCCAGAGATTTGACAAGTATGACATGTTTTACAGTGCAGCTTCACATCCCGTTTTAGCCCTGGCCAAAAAAACTGTCTCAAAATATGATCATATGTTTTATTAACCCCTAAATGACCAGCTAAGGGATTATCATGTGCCAAGCTAAATATCTCACCACGAAACCGACTTGGTACAACAATCTGTGTGACAATGCTCCAATCATCCTGTGCAGAAGCATACGACGGTGTCCATTTACGCAACAGGACATCATTTCTAAGAAAATAACCCGTAGCCATCTCTGCCAGCTTTTCCTCAGAAACCACTAATTCAAACAAAGAACTTAGTGACTGATCACATTTTTGTTCAGAAATCAGATGCTTTCGAGACATATGCTCACCCCCAACACCACACCACGGCTCCTGCAACTCTATTGAACTGTGTACATTTCCTTCATCTGACGCTGTGAAATCAACATCAATAGGCATAGACCGTGCGGTAGCAATAGAGCTACGGTCACATGACAACTCAGACTCTCTATCTAGATCCAACCTAATGCCATCTCGATCCTCTACAGTCAAGACATCACGCTCCTTAGTTTTAGCCATAGCACGCGTCACAGCACATACCGAAAACACTGCAGGATATTTTTTCTGCAACTCATCCGGGCCTTCAGCAACCAAAGGAACAGCAGTGACCTCGGGGTTTACCAGAATTTTTCCACCAGCCAAATCATTTCCTAAAAGGAAATCTATTCCCTTAATGGGAAAGATGTCGCACGCAGCCACTGCGACTAGACCAGACACCAAATCCGACTCGAGCTTAACCGAGTGCATGGGCAAATTAACAAACTTCATGCCAAAGCCCTGCACTAGCTCACTACAGTTTAATGAGGTTTCATTTGAAAGAGGCAACACATTTTGAAGAATAATAGACCTAGAAGCCGCTGTGTCACGTAAAATAGTTACTGGAACTTTTACGCCGCTATTAGTCAATGAAACAACACCCTTCATAATAAAAGGAGAATAAATGTCCAAATCCGCACACTCGGACTGAAAAGGGCGTGACCCTGAAAGGGTTTCAATCAGCATTACAGGTTTCGGTTTCTTTTTATTCAACAAAAAACAATTGTTGATCAAATGCCCACGCTTTTTACAATAAGCGCACATAGGCCTCACCTTAGCTGCAGTATCTTTAACACCGACCTGCTAGGAGGACCACTAGGAGGCGCCTTCTGCCCGCTTTATTTTTACGTCTCATTTGGCGCTAAAGGGTACCCTGTGCGTTGTATATTTACGCTTTTGCAAAAGCGTTTGTATATGGCGCTTTGGGATGAGAACGGGCTGATGGTTTGAGAAGGGGCATTGTAAATATTCAACGCGTTCTCATCCTTTAGCGTCATATAGAACGTTATATGACAAAACGGCGTTATACTAACGCGCATGGTACCCTTTATCGTTTATATAACACTCGCTGTGATGGTTAGGTTTAGGTGTGGGGTAGGGTAGGGTAGTCTCATATTACGCTGAAAGGATTTATGATGCCTTGAGTTCGCGTGTTATATAAACGATAAAGGGTACCATGTGCGTAGTATAGCGCCGTTTTGTCATAAAGCGCTTTATGTGACGCTAAAGGATGAGAACGGGCTCAAATATTTACAATCTCTTCCATGATAATACATTTGTTACTTTTTCATACTTATCAGACAAATTTAACCTCCCAAAAACCCACTTCTTTAGATACCTTCAAGCTCGCGAATTTATAAGAAATAAATTCTCTCACTTTCCTCATGCACCTCAGAAACTAGAGATTGATCAAGTTTTAGAAATAAAGATCTCTAAAGGTGCTGTTTCTAATATTTACAAAACTATTTTTTCATTTACTGCACACTCAGATCTTTCACCCATGTCTAATATAAAGCAGAATTGGGAATCCGATCTTAATTATGTTTTTACGGATGAAGAATGGTCAAAGGTCCTTCGTCGTGTTCATACCACTTCTATTTGTGCTCGTCATTCACTAATACAGTTTAAGTTGTTACACAGAATTTACTGGACGAAAGCTAAACTGTCTAAAATTTACCCGGATCTCGATCCTAGGTGTGACCGGTGTCAACAATCCCCGGCTACTCTCTTACACACTTTTTGGCTTTGCCCAGCATTAACCTCTTTCTGGACTTCTTTAAGTCTTTAAGTCAATCTCGAATGTTTTCAGGTTAGTTGTTGAACCCTGCCCCTTAGTGGCACTATTTGGTCTTAATCCCGCAAATGTTGTTTTATCATCTTTACAGTCAAATGCTTTAGCTTTTTGCCTAATAATTGCAAAAAGGCTTATATTGTTGAACTGGAAAAATCCTCTTCCACCCAGCTACTCTCATTGGATGCACGACCTGTTGCAGTTTATTCAAATAGAAAAAAATAGATATACCATGATTGACAAAACAGAACAATTTCATATGATTTGGCAACCTTTTCTTTTGCATTTAAAAACATCATATTTTTCTTTATAAATAACCATTTACTAAACCATTCTTTTGCATTTGATCCTAGCTGTTTTTTGTCCTCTCTCCCGCCCTTGATTGTTTAAGAAACAGACTACATTAAAAAAGGGGAAATAATTTGTATTTGTTTTCTTGTCAGATGGTGGTGATTGGTTATTAAAAAAGGGGAAAAGAGAGCTGTAAATGTGCTGCAAGGTTGTTGTTTTTATATATATATAATCTTATTTATAATCTTGCTGTATTTTTATTTATTTATTCCACATTGTACATGCTATACTAGTATTATACTTGTACTATTGGGTATTGTACTAGGATGTCTTGAAGCAAGTGGATATCCCTTTTTTATCTCTCTTTTCTTTTCTTTTCTCTTTTTGAGTCAGAGAGTAAGAAATGTGTTTGTATACTTTTTTATTATTATTATTGATCATTATGTTGATACAAACTTTGTACTGTGCTCCATTTGCTTTCTGATTGGTAAAACACCAATAAAAAGAGTTAAACTAAAAAGAGGAATGTTAAAAGCACCAATCATAAAGCCTGATTCGATTTCGTTTTTAAATTATGTTTTATAAACAAGGTTTGGGAGGAGCACGTTCAAATAAATCATTCCAATCAACTTGTCACCAAACAATTACTGTACATGTCTACCCTATTAGCACAAGAGGAAGCATTTATATATATACGTATATATATATACACGTATATATATATATATATATATATATATATATATATATATATATATATATATATATATATTCTTTGTCAACTCACATTCCTTGACAGTTTCAGCATCCCTCCACCACCCCGACTCCACACTCCTGGCTTATTTTCACTGTCAGGAATACGGATGGAGTACTCTGGGTTCAGGCCACATACCAAGCCCGGAGGCATCTCCTTGGACAGCACGCCAAATATGCATTTATTCTATCTGACTTATTTGTAAGTGTGAACTCGTGAATCAGGATGTCGACAAGTATTTTTTGGAATCTTTATTTAAAGACCTTTTTACAGGGCATATAGTGCTAGCGTGCGAGCCGCCATAATAGCTACAAATGTGTAAATAACGGCAGCGTTGCCATGAGCAAAGTCCTAAATTGAAGTTATTGCAAGCTTGGTTGTTGGATGGGAAGGAGGTTTTTGTTCTTTTAGAATTTATGGCTGAGTCGTTGAAATTTGTTTGCTGGCCGCGGGACGTGACTGCTTGATTGGCTGGTGAATCTGGGCGTGGAGAATTTTCAGGGTTAATTAAGGGACAAGTTGTGGTGGAGTGTAAAACGGATCTGCAAACAGCGCAGGATATGTTACGGCAGCCTAGGAACACTCTATTGTGTAGCTCTGTGTCAAGGCCACCCAGTGAGGGCACTGGTTCCATTGAGCTACGCGGACGGCACATTTTGCTGAGAACAATTTATGGCAAATATAGAAATGGGTTCCTCCATACGATAATGCAAGCTCTGCGAGATAGTCATTCAGTTCTTGTCTTCTGTAGGGAAGTGTGGCGTAAATTATTTTGCTATACCGGCTGAAAGCAATTGGGAATTCAGAAAACGACAGACTGCGGGATGAATTATGAACTGGGTTTTTTAAGGTGAGTGCAAAATCGCAGCAGTCGATTTGACGATTTGAAACAGAGGGAGGGAGTAAAGATAGAAGTGAAGATAAATCGATGTCTGCCCCTGTGAGCATCTGTGCTCTGATGTTGCTGGCGACAGGGAGCGGTTCCATAGCTGTAGCTTTCGGCGGGATGGGCAACGGAGTTGCAGAAACAGAGTGAAAGGAGAATGATTTTAGGAAAAGGTGTTGGGAGGAAAAAATCCCGGGGCCGAAGCCGTTTGTGGAGGCAACTTCACACTTGGGTCGGCCCCTAAAGCTTGAGGGGGAACTGGAAAAGTGGGGAAGGAGGTGAGCTGGGGAGGTAGAAAATGTGTCTGGGCCTGCGCCTCTAGCTGAAGCAGCCTCAAGCTACAGTATTGCGGTGGGGCTGCAGGCCATGGACAGGAGAAAGAGTTGGAAAAGGTTACAGGAGAATGCCTGCGCCTTGGCATACTCACGCTGAAAGAGCAGCCAGTTTCGCTTGAAACTGGCAATGTGACGTGAGGTGCAGTGCTGGAAAAAGCTATGGTCTGTAGTTCAGCAGAGCGGAGAGAAGAGTGGGGCCTGGTGGTGACGGAATCTGCTGAAGATGATGGTGGAGGTGAGGCAAGCCACGGCGCCTCGGGGTAGGGAAGCGGCTCAGCTAGGCTGGCGGCCGCACGGTGATGTTGGAGGTTCAGATGTGGTGTCCTGTTGAGCATGGGACCAGGGAGCTCGTTGCAGCATCGGGAAACTGTGAAGGAGCCTGGACGACGAAGGAGTGTCGTCGGATGGGAAGAGTTTGATCTCTGACATTGTAACAAATGGGCGGGACCATATGCTAAAACTGTCAAGGAATGTTATGTGAGTTGACAGAGAACATACTATATATATATATATATATATGCTTCCTCTATTGCTGATACTCAAAAAAATGAACTAGGAAGTTTGTCAAGTCACATTTATTTATATAGCACTTTTTACAATACAGATTGTATCAAAGCAGCTTCACAGTGATAACATGAAAGTAGTACAACACAGATCAATAATATTGTTAAATATTAAATATTAAATAACCCCAACTAAGCAAGCCAAAAGCAAGGCAAAGCAAGGCAACAGTGGCAAGGAACCAAAACTCCATCAGATTGGATGGAGAAAAAAACCTTGGGACAACCCAGGCTCAGTCGGGGGCCAGTTCTCCTCTGGCTCACATTCATATTGTTTATATATAAATATTAAATATAAATATTGTTTATATATAACACAGAGCCATAACATATCGCCGGCGTTGAGTTGTCTCCTCACAGGCGTTGGTCTTCTCATCACAGGCATTGGGGCATCTGAAATCCCTGTGAGAGGCTGGATACAAACTGGACCTGACAAACGCCATTTTTCTCGGGACAAACGTTCCCGAGATAACAGCAGAAAGGCAGATGGGAAATAATTAGCATAGCTGATGTTCATAATGATTTCCATTATACAGGAGTCAGGTGTTAGAAAATCACTATCTCACAAACTCTCCGCAACCCAACCATACGCGCTGACCTGTTTGTCTAAAAGGCTGTCGAGCCCCACTGGTGCGTTAAGCAGTTTCAGTGGCAAACGGTTCGTGTGGCATAACAGAGGATTATAAGGTAAGCATTATGTGAATGCTTGACTAAAGAGATGCGTTTTAGTCTAGTTTTACAGTAAACTGTGTCAGCGAGTCAGAGCCTCGGACCGTATCGGGAAGGCTATTCCAGAGTTTTGGAGCTAAATGAGGAACGCCCTCCCTCCTTTAGTGGACTTAGATATCCTAGGAATGACCAGAAGCCTTGAATTTAGTGATCTTAAGGAACGCGGTGGATTGTCAGGCGAAAGAAGGTCCATTAAGTACATTGGAGCTAAACCGTTTAGGGCTTTATAGGTCAGTAGTAGTATTTTGTAGTTGATACGGAACTTAATAGGTAACCAGTGTAGGTTGTGCACTTTACATAATATATTTATATTTAGCTTACTTATAATAATTGTGTTTTTTGACTTTAAATGTTTTTTTCTATTAAGGTGTATGTAATTATGTCTCAACTTAACAGTACAAACTCCTAACGTGTTGTCTAAACACAAATCATTTATGTAAAGTAAAAATGTCTTACATCCAGACAGTGGCATATAGTGCGAATCACTTGCCATTTTGCCCGCACTTAATTTGATTGTGTTCAATCTGCTTAAATATATGTACAATTTAAGTTTACTTAATCCTGTTTGTGTTTGCTTACATGATTGGTTTGTGTTGCATTATCTGAAACTGGGCGGTGCTTGTTAGTTCCCAGCATGCTTTGCATATGGTTGAATTAAGAGAGAATACATGTTAAAATTAAGTGTTATTGTATGTGTTTTTAAGAAAATAAGAAAAGGGGAAGACTTGGTAGTGCATAATTGTGTTTAATGTTCAACTACATTGCAGTTATTGAACCATTTAAATTACAGTGTGTTACCATTGTGGAGAGACTAAACCATTTGGTTAGGTTGAAGACTGATTTAGCAGTGTTTATATGAAATGCTTAGGCAGATAAAGCTATATAATCTTATTAGGAAAGATGCTTAGAAATGCTATTGATATTTAATAGACTATAGTCTAGAAATTGACTATGTTTGACACTAAAATAAATTATATAGCATTGAGTGAATGTATGAATTTGAATACCTGAATCATATAAGGGAGCCTTTTTAAAAATTAAGCTGTGCCCAACCATTAGCCTGGCTAACGCCAGACCCAATTCTCATTGAGACTTGGGTCTGGGAACCACATGCACCCGTATTCGCCTCCGTATTTGAGGCGTGGCTTACGAATGCCCGGTGCCGTTTTTTGGGTGCTAAGAATGTCTATCAAATGCTCCTGTACGTAGCTCATAGACGTTTCCATTAGAAAAACACAAGTATTTAGTACAGTTTAACATAGATGTTGAAGTTGTTATTTGCATTGGAAATTGTTTGCGCTTGTACTTCACAAGTTAAAAAAAAAAATTAATTTAATGACTTAAGTGTCAACAACTTTAATCGGGTACGTGTGCACAGCTGAAAGTTATGCTACTAAAGCGGTAGCTGTATATTGATATTGAAAAGCAACACAACTTAGTGGCACTGTGACAACCACAGTAGGTAGTCTACAGGCATAATGACAATATGATATTAAAAAATACCACTTACCATTTATAAGTTAAATGGACTTCGTTGATGACGATGGCTAGCAGGTTGGTACTATACAACTCGACATTTGTTAAGACATCTGCTTTACAATGCTTATGATAAACATTACAATGCTCATAATAACTTTTGTTAACTCTACAATAAGTAAATCCACTTCACCAGCTAATTATTCCTCGACAGCGATGCCATAGAAATTTACAGGGCGACCGCGAAACCGGAAGTTCAAAGACAATATTCTGCAGATGACGGCGCCACGTTTCTCTGGTGCATAAGGTCTATATAAAGCAGACTTACGATTACTCCAGGGCACTTGTAGATTTACGATGATTTGAAGTGCTACTGTACTTCTATTACAATGATTTTGCCAAACAGACGCTAATATTAAAGGATTAGTTCACTTTCAAATAAAAATGTCCTGAGAATTTACTCACCTCCATGTCATCATATATATACAAGTGCGGATTAGTAAACTGACGCTTGGCAAATGTTATACCACTGGACCATTGAAGTACGCACACACGTACAATAGTTTTTATAAGTATTTATTTTTTTATTTATTCTAAGTATTTATTCACATAAAATTTATTAAACACATATTAGATCTCATTAAACAACAATTTAAACCAAATAAATCGATTGGTGGACACCATAATGCTATTTACACATATTTATCTACAAATTCCACTGTCAACAGTTTTGCTATAATAAGCCGGACATTGCAGATTCAGCTGTAGCTCTTGTCAGCATGGTGAATGGAGATTCGACTTCCACTGTTCAGTTTGACCCTGCTGGGATTGCTATTGTGCTGGAAGGTGACGTTGGTCTAAGGGACATTTCCAGGTTGGCTGATGCTTTTCTTTTGATGTTTGATATATGCATTACATCTCAAATACCCCAAAGAGCTGACACACACATTTAAAGGAGTAGTTCACTTTAAAAAAAAAACCTTTTGCTGATAATTTACTCACTCCCATGTCATCCAAGAGTTCGAAAAGAAATTAAGGTTTTAGATGAAAACATTCAACATTCACACATCACAGAACAATGCGAGTATTTGTGCTTATAAAACTTAAAGTTCTTTATTTATTTATTTTTTAAATGAGCGATTGATTCACTAGATAAGACCCTTATTCATTGTCTGGTGTCGTTTAAAGTCCTTTGAAGCTGCACTGAAACTGTCATTTGGACCTTGAACCGTTTGGACCCCATTGAAGTCCATTATATGGAGAAAATCCTGGAATGTTTTCATCTAAAACCTTAATTTCTTTTCGACTGAAGAAAGAATGACATGGGCATCTTGGATGACACGTGGGTGGGTAAATTATCAGAAAACGTTTTTTTTTTTGTTTTTTTTTTTTAAGTGAACTACTCCTTTAACTTCATCCAAAAAGTCTTACTGGGCTTGGATGACTCAAAGCCACTAGCACCCAGATTTTTATTTTTTACTGATTAAGAGATTTTCTGGATGCACAAGACTGTTTATTGTATTTGATTTCACTTGTGACTAATATTATTACAGTCTATTGTAATACTTACCTCAAATTTCAAAATTTTCAAGAACACACTTTGTGTTCACTTCTTATTTACTGGGATTGCATTACTGAAAGATGGCCCAGATCGGCGTTTAAAAAAATTTGTTTTACTTGTTAAAGAGTTTTTCCTGCATCTCTGGATGCACTAGTTTTCTACACCTTATCAGTCCTTTTCATTTGTTGTGACTATAATTCAGTGACATTCTGTATACAGAGGTCTGTTATAATGCTGGCATGAATGGTGTAAAAACTTCTGAAATGTTTTAATGTATTATTACACTTTTCTAAAATATCTAGATATTGTGACATTTTTGTTACATTCTCAAAAGGTAATGGCAGTGACACATGTTTATGGTTTGAATTCCTTTTGCTGTTTGAAAGTAAGTATAAACGTACTTTCATGTATGAAGTTTGAAATTGTCTTCCTTTCTAATGTTTAAGGAATAATATTTGCTAATGTTAATTTTGAGGTCATATTTCTTGAAAATTAAGTATTACATGTATTTTAAAATGTAAAACAAATTTGGTATTAATTTCTAATTAATACAAATTAAAATTAAAAAGTTTATTAAGTTAAATAATTTTGAGTGAATCTGCTCTATAGATTTAAGTGTAACTGACTTAAACAATTAATTTTATCAACTTAAAAGTTTTGAGTTAATCTGCTCTATTGATTTAAGTGTAACTGACTTAAAACAATTAATTTTATCAACTTAAAAGTTTCGAGGTAATAAGTTTCCTCAAATTTTTTTGAGTTATCTTAACTTATCAGGGTTTACAGTGCAGTTTGTACATTGAAATGTATTTGGTAAATTGGATGACTAGTAATTTCCGAAATTATGAAAAAAACAGAGATTCTCAATTATTGGACAAAAAACTTCCACACGTAACAGCCAAGAATATTGTCTAACTTGATGGCTGCTCTTCATCGTCGGTTAAGAACCTGGGATGTGCTCTCCTGATAAATTTGATTAATTTAATGCGCTGACAGCTCATTTCATCTGCCATTCAGATTACACTGAGCAGAGACGGATGACCGGTTTAAAGATGGCGGCTCCAATTTTCGTCCGTGGCAGTAACAGTCGATAGGGCGTCTACCTATATGATGTCTATGGTCTATATGATGTCTATATGCTCGCAACGGCACTGCTACTACTACAAAGGGACTTTGTTACCAGTGTTAAAGGGATAGTTCACCCCAACATTTAAATTTTGTAACCATTTACTCACCCTTATGTTGTTCCAAACCTGAGTTTCTTTCTTCAGCTGAACACAAAAGAAGATATTTTAAAGAATGTTGGCAACCAGACAGTAGCCAATGACTTTCCATAGTATTTTTTTCCTACTATTGAAGTCAATGGCTATAGGGAATCTTCGCCCGTGAGGTCACGATACGGTTACATGCGCTCTCGTTGGCAGAAAAGTAATGGCCGTATGCCGCTCAGCATTATAAAGACATAAGTTAACCCAAAGATTGGGTGCTGTACTATGTATAATCTGTGTACACATACCCTTATAGATTAAGGGCAAATTATTGTATCTTCTTTGATATGTTTTTACGTATATGTTGACCAATGTTATATATCAGAGGTAAGATCATTTTGATTAAAAATATAGCCCATGGACAAATCACACCTTTATTGATTATTGATATTAATTTGCATTTTTGCGATAAGGCACACTTTCTTGGGAATAAATGAAGCAAAAGGAAAGGCTCTATCGGGAGAGACTACATAACAACTCTAAGCAGCGTTATTTAGAGAAACTACTTGACATCAACATTAGGACCTGTACGACCTGCTAGTACAGAATGGACGAAAGACCCAAAGCATTCACTACCACCTTTCACACACCCTGACACAGTCAAGCACCTGGTTTATGGTAACAGTGCTTAATGTTACTGCTAAACAATGCAAGAGTTCAGAAGCTTTAAAGTCATTAGAAGCTTATGAACAAGTCTGCTGTGGCTGGGTGCAAGAGAAACCCCCAAACCTGTAACGTTAAACTGCGAAAATTCAGTCAAACTTGATGTTTCAGGCTTCATTCATATGTGGATATAAATCTGAATTTGAATAAGATACGTGCATTTGCACCTGCCATGCAACGTCAAGCGGACAGATAGGACATTACCCTGTCAATGCGAATCGTACGTCATTAAAAAAGTGTCTTTTTAAAACATTTTGCGGTACAGATATATCTATAACAAATTAAACAACTCTAGTTGAATAACAGAGTATTCCTTTCATTTGTTTGTGTTAAATAAAAGGCGAACTGTGCTGAAATGTATTGCTTTTGAAATCATGCTTTGCTCACTCTTGCTGCTGTCAGTTTATCCACAAGCAGTTTCTCTAAATAAAGCTGGCTAGCATTGTTATAAACCCAATTGAGAATGAGGACATGCGTTCACGGTAGCTTGCTGTCACGTGACGAATTGAGGCCGTCCACCATTTTGGGAGGACACACTATTGGTTGCCAGGGGCAACGCCTTCAGAACTTCACAGAGGCGCGAACTAAATATGGCAGAAATAGCGAGAGAGACAGCACAGCGCAGTATTTGTTTACATTTTAGCGATACACGGCAGTGTCTTTGGAAGATATGGAGAAGGAAGAGAAATGAAAGTGGTTCTATCGGGTTTATAACAATGCTAGCCAGCTTAATTTAGAGAAACTGCTTGTGGATAAACTGACGGCAGCAACAGTGAGCAGAGAAAACAGCAAAGCATGATTTTAAAAGCAATACATTTCATTTCAGCACAGTTCGCCTTTTATTTAACACAAACAAGCGAAATGAATACTCTGTTATTTCAACTAGAGTTGTTTAATTTGTTATAGATATAGCCTATCTGTACCGCGAAATGTTTTAAAAAAGACACCTTTTTAATGACGTACGATTCGCATTGACAGGGTAATGTCTGATCTGTCGCTCGACGTTGCATGGCAGGTGCAAAATGCACGTATCTGATTTATTTCCACATATGAATGAAGCCTGAAAATATCAAGTTTGACTGAATTCTCGCAGTTTTACAATCTACAGGTTTGGGGGTTCCTTGCTTCCAGCCACAGCAGAATTGTTCATAAGCTTTTAAAGTTAATGACTTAAACCTTCTGAACTCTTGCATTGTGTAGCAGTAACGTTAAGCACTTACCATAAACCAGGTGCTTGATTATTTCAGGGTGTGTGAAAGGTGGTAACTTAGTGCTTCGGGTCTTTCGTCCATTCTGTAGCAGGTACTATGGGTCCACACTGTATGTTGATGTCAAGTTTCTCTAAATAACACTGCTTAGTGTTGTTATGTAGTCTCTCTGATAGAGACCCTTCCTTTTGCTTCATTTATTCCCAGGAAAGTGTGCCTTATCGCAAAAATACAAATAAATATCAAGCTGCACTACTTCTCTGACGCTATTTCTCTCAGTTTCACGGTCCAAAGTAACCATGACAACGGATAGCGTGTTCCCCCAAAATGGCGCATCCTTCCCACAATGCATCCGGAGTTAAACGCGTGACGTCACCTCCTCATTTCTCAATAGAACCACTTTCATTTCTCTTCCTTTTCCATATCTTCCAAAGACATTGCGTGTATTGCTAAAATGTAAACAAATACTGCGCTGTGCTGTCTCTCTCTCGCTATTTGCCCTATTCTCTGGCATATTTTTAGTTACGCCTCTAGTTCTGAAGGCGTTGCCCTGGGCAATTCAAGAATCGTTCCTCTCAACATGGCTGACCGGCTCAGAACCCTGCCCCAAATCGGCACGTGACTCCTCACTCTCAATAGCAACTGTTTGATTACCAGCATTCTTTAAAATGTAAAATTATTTTGTGTTCAACAGAAGAAAGAATTTTGGTCTTTGAACTTGGGGGTGAGTAAGCGATTGATTCATTTTTGGATGAACTATCTCTTTAAGATTATTGGAGAATATTTTAAATCTACATGCTTTACAATGCAACGTCAAAACATTTGCATTGAAGAGTTGCGTTTTCTGTTGAATGCAATTCTGTCAAATAAACGTAGCCCATGCGTGCTTTGCTATTAAAGACACTGATGTAATTGCAGGACCATGTTCAGGACAGTGGTAACAGGTGACTCTTCCTCCATGCTACGCTCTACGTACAGACGTAAACACGTGCTGCTCCTGCTCACAGGTTTCTTTTCACTTCTCCATCCCTCTCCTCCCGCATCATTCAGCAGCAGCAGAGATGGCGGAACCCGCCACAGCAACGCTTTCTCCGGCCATGAGCCCGAGCTCCGAGCCTCCGTCCGGCACACACTCTCCCACGGCAGGCGGAACACAGCGGCTTCTGTTTACGCATGACCTGGTCTCTGGAAAACACCGCGGGGCGATGCGTTTTGGTCTCGTACGGATGATTCACGGCGAGGAGGATTTTGAAGATTCGGACTCCGAGATTGACTGTGATGGCGGAGGGAGAGGAGGTGGTGGCAGCGGTGGAAGAGGTGAAGGCGGTCCGGCTAACTCCGACAACGAGAGCGGGGCGGCGGACACACGGTCATGGCCTCTCGGTAGAGAATTCGTGCGGGTTCAGTGGTATCCTGAAGGAACGAAGCAGGATATTCGGGAAACACAGGTAACGTTACTGAACGGCGCTGATGATTAGTGCGTATTGTTCTTCCCATTGCCATAAAGCCAACCACAACGATCAGCAACTGAATATTCACTTTCATTCTCTGTCCCAATGATTTAATTAGGCCGAGATACGTTTATTGTCTTTTACTTTCACCAGAACATGACCATGATGATGTAATTTAATTGACGACCCCCAATGCTGTAATAAGTAGCCCACAATGTTGAGGGATTCGGCCGCTGATCTAGCCTATCGAAAGGGCGCAGTTAGCCATTTATGAAAACGCTCCAACAAGAGAATTAAGCGTTATGGACTAACATGGAAGATGTGAACGGTTACGTTTTTAATCTCTAGATTGTAACGAGTCATTGATCATCATCTGTGTAATTTAGCCTATTTTATTCAGGCCTGGACAATATCCACTCACTGGTCAATAAAAAGTGTTTGTATCTCTAACTCAGCCAGCAGTAAACAATGTCAGTCTATGGTCAGTACACAATAATGTCAGTGCACAATAATTATGGCCAGGTAACGTTAGGCCTTCCTCTGATGTTTCTGGACCTTCAGTGTATTTATTTTGCTGAATGGTTTTCAGATTTTTGTGTCAGTTCCCTGTTAAAGCATGGCCCAGCCCCGGCTAGAACTCACCATTTTATTCACCAGCTCTCAGCTATAGTTTTAGAATAATGAGAATGAATGTGTGAATGAGACTACAACACTGGACAGCTGTTGTTCCTAACAAAGACATACCATCAGGCTGATAACCACCCCACCCTTCAATGTTAAGGCCTATCAGTACAGGAGTGAACTACAATTGAAAAAAACAAAAAAAACAAAACTGTAGATTGTGTAGTTGTTTTACTAACATAAATGTAATCTAGATATCTTAATGTTTCTAGTGCCAGTGCAGAATTATTATTTTTAAAACCAACTCAGAAAACAATGCACATAATGCACTTTTTTTTAAACTGAAAAGACTATTCTATTCTATTACTAGAATGTGTAGATGTTTTATTTTTGAAAAAGGTGGTAGTAGTTTTTTCTTTCAAGGCATGTATGTAAAGTGTTTGTACTCCCAATTGTACAAATAAATGTAGGCCTAATTATAGGTCTACACACAGTATAGGTTTCTCTCCACAAAAGACAGCCATGCTCATGACTAATCACATTTACATTTAAAAATTAATCATTTATATTTTAACAATAATACTGTAAATGGAGTCTTATATTATCTTTTCCATGTTTATTCTAAATTCCTACTTCTTATCGTGGCCTGTATTATCGTAATATTGCGTTGTCTTTACCACTAGCAAACGACAATATTGTATGAAATGTATTGTTATCTGACATATTTAACTTTTTCTAGTCATGCACTTTATGCTTTAATTTGGTTTGTGGTGTCTGTTATGCAGCATTCAAGCTGTCAGGGACCATAAGCATGTGTCAGCATGTGGTCTGCTGGGAAAAAGGTCAGAGTGGGCAGGAAGGACTGACCAGTTCAGAATCTCTTTATATCTTTTCTGAGCTTTTGGACAGATGTTGGTTATGCTAATGATGACTTCGCTTGTCCTTGATAAGTAATTAGCATATCCTTCCTATTAGAGCTTCAAAGACCGATATGGATTTTGGAGGGTCAATACCGATTAAAAAAAGCCAGATACCGATATCGGCCGATATTATTTATCTGTATATTATAATAAAGTAGCAATATTGTGTGCATTATAGTACAGTACCAGTCAAAAGTTTGAAACTGTTGTATATAGAATGCACAGTATAATCAGAATAAATATAAATGTTTTGCAATGATCACTCAAATGTGGTGATCAAACACTTGTGTCACAAAGATATGTAATTGAGGCAGGGTGAATGATAAAATGAGAATGATGCATTTGAGCTGTAACCAAAGCTCAAATAGTTTGCATTGCATGTTATATTATATTAGATTATAAATATTGTTGCATAATCTTCACTAATGACTTTGTCTTTTAGTCACGTTATATAGAACATAATTTGTATCAATAAATATATCAAAAGTGTCACTGACAAAACCTTATCTTCTATTTTCAGTCTTAATTCTTCTAATCTCTGCCAGTGGAGGAAGAACTCAGATCTTTTTACTAAAGGAAAGAGATCTAAAGTAAAATTAATGATTTCATAATGAAAATTTTTTTTATTATGTACAGTACTTTTATACTATTCTTAAATAGTAGCCTAAGCAAAATGTTTTTAACGTTAAACATTGTCAACAGTGTTCTAATCATATAAATTATTGCGTGTGTAATGTAGCGTTATAAGCAAAATAAGCTTTAACACTGTGTACACCGGACGCGGCCGTTATTGCTCGTGTCGCACCAGCTGCTTACCCGAGATGCGGAAAAGTGCCCGTTTCAAAGCAGAATGGGTCATCAGTTTACAGTCGGAGATATGTTGGTCGCGCAATGTATTTTAATCAATGTTTCGTCAACCAATTGCCAGGATTTGCTTAATAATAGCTCAATTGCTTAATAAATAAGAAGTAATATAGCAGACAATAGGGCTGCATGATTAATCGACAGATGTTGTTATGCGCATCTAATCATTAAAGCCGGTTCCTTGATTAGCAGTAAATCACCTTCACCCGCTTTCAGATGGAGCGGCATTTACTACAAAGAGCCGTAGTTACTGACAAGCTGAGCCAAATCGCATTAAATATCGCTGGCGATACGTCCTCCGATATTAATGCGATTTGGCTCAGCTTGTCAATAAGTTACGACTCTTTGTAGTAAATGCCGCTCATCTGAAAGCAGGTGAAGGTGATTTACTACTAATCAAGGAACTGGCTTTACTGATTAGATGCGCATATCAACATCGTGCGATTAATTGTGCAGCCCTAGCAGACAATATAATCAGGACTTCTCAGCTGCGCGCTTTCCCAGTCATCACAAGCTCACACAAAACGTAACAGAGCCTGGTAGCAGAGAAATCAATTCTGTGAATTACACTGTGCAAATCAAAAGTAATAGGCTACTACCCACCTACTAAGAAGGGTTGGCTCTCAACAGAAAATAAATATTCATTTTATTTTATTTTTCGTGTTCACATTTATGAGGAAAAAACAATGTTACAGACATTTTCTCCGTTACGGCGGCAAAGCGGCACTAAAAGATCCTTTAAAACTTTCAGAGAACATCAAACAGAAAGCTCAAAACCTTTCTTTAACTTGAATTTCGTTTTGTATTAATTGTCTTAATTTTAATTAATGTTTCATCAACCAATTGCCTGGATTTAAAGGAGAACTCCGGCGAACAAAGAACCTTTGGTCTAATAAAACATCGGTACCTAGTCAATCGTTCTCTGAGATTTGTTTTCATGAAAATCGAATGTAAAGAGTTTTATCTCTAAAAACTGTTTAGCGTACAATGGTAGAACTGGGGGCATCTGACTAAGTAAAAAGAAATTGCTAAATCACCGTGTTAAATAAGAAGATGCGTTATAAAGACAGTTCACTTCATGTATACAGACATCTTAGAATATAGTCTTGATAAGTCAAACCACGAACGTCGTGCTGAGTGATCTGAACTGTATGAAGTTCAGCGAACTTCTGAACTGTATGAACGGCGTTCGGGGATCGACTTATCGAGACTATATTCTAAGATGGCTCCTGTCTCTATACATGAAGTGAACTGTCTTTATAACGTATCTCTTCTTATTAGACGGTCTGTACACTTACAAAGTTCTCAATGCTTCGTTTTGCATGTATAGACACTCATTATGTTACTCCGTTAGTGTGGGGCTATTTTGAGCCTTGTTAGTGGTATAAACTTAGCGATTTCCTTTTACTTAGTCAATGCCCCCAGTGCTAGCATTATATGCTAAACAGTTTTTAGAGATAAAACTCTTTACATTCAATTATCATGAAAACAAATCTCAGAGAACGATTGACTAGGTACCAATGTTTTATTAAACCAAAGGTTCATTGTTCGCGAAGTTCTCCTTTAATAATTAAAAAGTAAATATAGCAGACGGTAGATCATCTTGACATGGAGGCGGCGCGCATGAACCGCAACTCGTTCATAAATGAACCTAAATTCAGCGTATAGACCTGAGAAAATATATATATTGAAATGTCTACTTTTAAAGAGAACAATTCAAAACTAAAGACAGACTGCTCTCTGCTGTAATCCGTATGAAATGTGCATTTCTCTCTGGTGTGTTCACTGA
The DNA here is from genome assembly GCA_030378365.1 of Hybognathus amarus. Taxonomy (NCBI): domain Eukaryota; kingdom Metazoa; phylum Chordata; class Actinopteri; order Cypriniformes; family Leuciscidae; genus Hybognathus; species Hybognathus amarus. The sequence continues at coordinate 89,232 of JAQIUQ010000701.1, forward strand.
AGATCACGAGTCAGCGTTGTCAACTAGTTTGCAGCTACACTGACTGAAAACACTTGTTTGTTAATAAGCAATTCAAATGTCTTCTTGCTATATTTGATGTATTCACATCACAATCATTACTTTTGCCAGTTCTTTGTGACCGCTTTTATGTGCTTTATTGGCAGCGCCACCCTTACATAAATCACCGCACCCGCATTTTGAAAAAACATTAATTTATCGGTCGTTATAAATTCCAATACCGATAGTTAGTAAAATGCCTAATATCGGCCCACTGATATTTTGGTCGGGCTCTACTTCCTATCCAAGCAAAGTTTTCGTCCTTGCTCTGAATGACTAGGCTTAGTACACGGGAAGATTCGGTCTGCTACTATAGATGAGTTCTTGCTCCACATCTCATCTGTTCAGCAGATGTTTCTTACCAGAGTAATTTCAAATCAGAGATTGCATTTTTGTTAGTATGCTTCATCCTATTTCTTGTACTCATCAAATGGCTGCAAAGAGGGAAATTGATGGGAAATAATCTGTTTCATGAGATCTTTAAAGTATTTATATAACCAAAACTAAGTTTTCAATATAATTTCTAAATAATATCTCTTATGTGTGATATTCAATATTGGTAGTGATCTTATCCTTGTAGCTGAGACTCTTTTATTAGGTTTATTTATTTGTCTAAATCTGAGTACAGATAGGCCATTCCTTCATCTCTGCTATGCAATAATACAGTATTATGCCATCATATTAATAGCCCGATACGTTAAATATCAGAGCTTTCTCTGTTGCATAAGCCTTAAAGGTTTAGCAGCAGACAGCTTGAGTCTAGGTTTGCTCTATTGCCATTTGCCATGCCACTGAGTCTTTAATTGACTTAACTGTAGTTTGAAACTCGTTCATGTTCTTTCCCCTTTAATTTTACTTTCAAAGTATGTTTGTTGGTCCATTTTAATCCCGTAAAAACAAAGGTTGTCTTGATTTTTTATTTTATTTTTTAATTTTATTTATTTTATTTTTTTTTTAATAGTTTTTGTCCATGTGTAGCTGTAGATGGTTATTCTGTAGTCCTAATTGTGGATCTGATCAAGCAGGTTAGGACACCCTGCCATGGACCCAAGTGCATGTAAGTTCAGCTTTGTATTAGAAAGATGTGGGCAAAGTGTCACCATGGTTTTCTTTTCTTTTTTTTAAACCAGGAATTAGGGGTGGGTGAGATGACCAACACATTATATCACTATGAGTAAGTTATATATATATATATACACACATACACACACACACACACACACACACACACACACACACATATATATATATATATATATATATATGGTATATATGGTTTTTATATATACCACAAATTACTATCTTGAGGCCACCAGTTACTATCTTGAGGCCACAAGATAGTTATAATTATTTTTTTTTTGCCAAAGTGGGACTAGGGGGGCTCTGTACATAATCAACATTGATTAAATAAAAAAAACATATATTTAAACATAAATATTAAACTAAATGCATTTCTTTAATGGCTACAACACAGCCTACAATAACATACAGAGAAATGTAATGTCCAAGTGTAACATTGCAGGGGTGCATTTTTTTAATAGCCGTAATAATCAAATAATTCCCATCGATCGTCAAATATTATTTTTGCTTTAAATTCCCTTCCCTACAAAATACGCCATCTTGATTGGACAACAGATCAGCACCATAGCATATGAAAGAAAGAATAGGCCTAAAAAAATAAATGAAATAAAAAAATATACAAGTAAATAATAAAGGAATACAAGAGGCTCAGTAGTTCTGCTGCATTGTATTATATTATTATTATTATTATACAAGCAGTTGGGCAGTTGTTTTTGTTGCTGTTACGTGACCGTCTGACTAGTCGACACGTGGGGTGATGACATTGTTTAAAACAATATACGGATTGGCCGTACACACGAAAACGCAAGGGTGTCCTTTTCAGATTTATCCACCCTGGGACCCGGTTACAAAAAATAGAGGTTTCAAAAAAATTGTATGTATACAGCCTGGATACATAAACTAAACGCGTCCTCGTGTGGATCGGGGCCAAAGAGTGACAGCATCGCGTTCTTGTGAAAAAAAAAAGTTTAACATCCTTAATCTTTCAGGGTAATTAGTATGGGGTCAGGTTATTTTCCGAAGTTTTGCATCTAATATAGCCCAGTTCTGTGGATGTTATTAATTTATTTGTTTATTTTTGGAACAATCCTAGTCTGGCAGTTAATCCAGTTTGGCAATAGGTATGATCTAACTGCTGAATACTACTAATTGCTTAACACAAAATCAACAAAATGACAGGAAGATTTTAATCAATGAAGTAAGGCATTTAAAGGGTGTGTCCTTTTAAGGCATGGCTCCTGTAGTGCTGCAGTGTTCTGCTGCAGTCCCTCCTTTACTCCAACACACACGTAACCTACATGAACTGCATTTTGTTCATTTGCACATGAAGTCTAAACAAACATACAGTGAGCAGATTCTTATTGATTTTTGTAATTGGGCCTTGTTTTGGGCTCTGTCAGTGAAGGTTACTGAAAACTAAATAAATAGCCTATTTTACTGAAAAAGGTTCACAAATATGGGACCATAATATGTGACATATTAACATGACATAACGTGGCTTTTTTTTTTTTCCAAGAATGAAAGAATAAAAAAACAAGAATTAAACTTATTATCAGGAAAATATCTTTTGTGTGTGTGGAATGAGCACCATCTGTTTTTAATATTATACTGTCAGTGATCCATTTAGCTCTCTACAGTGTGTTTATTTGTGTGCATGTGTGGATGAGAAGAGAGCGAGAGAGAGACATTGCTGGAAATGCTGGGATAACTGCCCATTTTACTCTCCTCTGTCCCACCTGACTGTGCATTACCATGCACTGCACTGCTCGGTGCTTTAAAAAATTCCTGCTGTGAGCCAAAACTGATCTGGAGCAATTTGTAATCAACTATTTCTAGGCTTCTACAATTTTCTAAAAACAGGACAGCTCTTTCTAGAAAAGAGCTGTCCCAAATATATATGCACTGTTAAATTTTCCTGTTAAAAAACAGTAAAGAACTGGCAGCACGGTTAAATTAACAGTTTTTTACTGTTAGTGAAATTTACAGTTCACTACCGTTTATTAAAAAACAGTAATTAACTGGCAGCACGGTTGCCAGCAAGTTACTGTTAAATTAACGGTGTCTTACTGTTGGTTAAATTTACAGTAATATCCTGAAAAAAGCATGGGCGCTTATTTGCTCTCCTTCATATTGAAATTAGTGTAAACTACACAAATATACAACATGGTATTGTGTAATCTATTGAATAATGGTCAGTTAGCAAAAAGGACAACTTTTCCCCCTGTGTTTTTAAAGATTATTTTCTGAACCTTGTGATTTAATACATTTTCCCTGTTGCGGTCTTGCTATAAAATACCAAAAGTAAATAAATGTAAAAGTGAAATAGTGAATTAAAAATGTAACAGAAGAAAAGCAGCTTTAAGTATTGTTTCAAAACATGTCTCTTGTTTATTAAACTTCTAAGAACAATGCATTCTCCATTGGCAAAAAGCATAAAGGACATAACTAAATAATAACAAAAATAACTAAAATTCAAGGTTTAGAAGTTACAACAAACATAAATAAACAAGATGTCTACCCTGTAAGTTGAACAAGTCTCTAACAAACTGTCAATTTTTTTTACTCTGGACACAAACAGTGAATTACCTGATATTCACCTGATTTTGAGTGTGCGTGCGTGTGGGTGCGTGTGGGTGGGTGTGGGTGTGTGTGGGGGTGTGTGTGTAATACTTGTATAAAGTCCCACTCAAAATCCATCAATTTTTTAAGCAGACTGGAGACACGAGGGTTCACGTTTTTTTTTTTTCTGGTCGACCTTCCCCGTCTGTTTTGATATGTACTCCTCCAGCCTTGGTGCCTTTTTCTGGGTTTATCCCAATGAACCGCCTGAAAAACAAACATGTTTGTTCAGAATTAGTTTACTCACAAATAACATATACATTTTTCACCAACACTTCACCACCACCAAAGCCCTTTTTATTTCCTTGACATGATCATCTATGGCTGCTTACTGGACTTCAAATAGTTAAAAAAGAAAATGTCTTATTGTCTTTATTTGATGCTAGATTCCCTGTTCATAAGGGCCAAATTGTATTGTATCAATTAAACATGCAACATTGCAACAATAAAAATTTTATGTAAAGCTGCGTTTAAATGATATGCATTATAAAAAGTGCTATTTAAATAAAAGTGAAGTGAATTGAATGTATGCATCCAAGTATCTAACCTTTGAATAAATTCCAGTGTGGATGCTGCCTCAGCTTGGTATTGAAGATTAAAGTTGTAAAAAGTAGAAAAGCCGGCTGGATGCCCTCACAGATAATATGACCCTCAAGGCTGATCATCCAGTGCTGAATACAGCTTCCTGGTGTTTCACCTGAAACTTTAAAATGAAAAACTGTCAGCATCGGCATCAAAACATGAATCTGCCACCACCGTATTGTAAAAGAAATCATTGACAGAGCCCTGTTCTTTTAAAATAAGAAATAGTTTTCAACGTGTTGATCATGGACTGATCTGGGCAGACATTTAATTTAAAATGTGTATTGTGAAATTATGTTCTCAACATTGTTAATGGGTTAGTTCAACCAAAAGAAAATCCTGTCATGATTGTCATGAAATCCTGTCATGATGCAGCAGCAATAACTAAACTTTGAATATTAATTAGTCTTAAAGATTATTCTAAATTTCGTGCTGGACAAAGTTACAATGCAGCTTAACTTTAATGTGAATTATTCTTAATGCTTATTCTATCACTTAACTTATATCAAACAACTTGGATCTATGCAAAAATAAAGCCACCATTAAAGTAGGCCTAACAATACAATCACTTGTACAAAAAATAAATCACCCAGAGTTGTACAGATTAGGCCTACAACAAGTTTATCCCCTTTTAAAAGCACAAAAAGCCCGAAATTTAGGTTTTGTCTAATGGTTTTTCGAATGATGAAAAATCAAGCTGCAACACCGGTCATTTTAGCGACGATCTGCAACAGTGTTTTTACTTGAAGCTTTGCAGAAACTTTGCAGAACAATTTAACTATGTTGGATGAAACTCACCCTGTAATTGGGAATTATCCGTGACAGGAATCAAACTTCCCTCACGATGTCGCAGTTGGTGCTTGTATCACTGCGAATACAAAAATAGTTAGGCTACTTCCAATATCCAAAATACAAGTTAGTAACAATTGCAGATGTAATGCGTTTTTCTATCACAACGAGCAAAACAAAAGGGAACTCACCTATTATAAGTATGAAGATGGTTGAAAAATCGATGCGTGCTCACTGCAGTCTTCCGATGTCAAGTCAAAAATACTGTTAAGTACCGTTTTGTTTCCTTTGAGCAATAAATACGTTAAAATGCCGTTATAATTTTTATACGTCATTTTACAAAAGCAAAAAAACAGCAATGTACTGCTTTTGAACAAAACAGGAATATACTGTTGAAATTTAGCTGTAAATTTACAGCAATTTCTAACAGTCTGGGTTTGCATGTGATTTAAAAAAAATCTAAATATCCTTGGTTACAGCTGAAGTGAAGAGAAGTGAGCATTTGTCCTCTTTAAGCAACTGTCTTCAGGATACACTCAAAAACCAAGACCGTTTGAGTTTAGTATCTGAAATTATTTGTAAAGAATACCATTGTCACTCAGTCACTCTTTCTAGTGTTCTCATCCCACACTTCATGAACAGAAGGATGTAGCATAGATCACAAATGGGTATTATTAATAGTATCCTGACCCGCTTACAAGAGACAGAATGAGCCCAGGGCCTGATATGAATCACAGCTATATTATTTTATTATGGAGGTAAATTGATTTTGAATTAAATTGGTTTGGTTTGATGAGTCATAGTAAAACTAGTCCCATTTGGAGTCTGTAAAGTGAAAATATCTCTGGAATAAATGCTACAGATGCTTAAACAATAAGATCAGATCCATGTCCCTAGAGATTTTTCTGGATGGCAGCTCATCAGGACACAGCATGAATACTGAATACATGATCACAAAAAGAAGGTTGCAATGTCCCATCTGTCTTTTGTCTTACGACATCTTTCCTTTTTTTCTCTCATTCTGTCTCTTTCTCACCCGTGACTCAGCGGTGGGGGTGGGGCTAACCAATAAGACAATGGGCAATCCTTGTACTGTAGCTTTGTTATAGATCAATAAACATGTTTGCCCTGTGTCACAATTTCAGATTTAAATAAATTTAAGCTCTAAAATGGAGAAAACTAATCTGTTTTATAAAATGATTTTTTTTTTCCAGATGTCTCAACAAATTTAGTTTAGTTGTTTTTATTGTATTAGATGTAGTCTGAAAGGTTTAATTTTAAGCTACCTTTTGGTTTTTGTCATCTTTATATTCTCCTGACCTGTTCAGAATACTTTTCATATATTCAATATTCTTGATTTTTGTGTTTCACCTCATCTCTCTTTCTCTTTGGTTCTTAATGCATTTCTTGGTTCTTTACAAAAAACTGAGATACTACATTCTTCCTTTTTTGTTGCTTAATCTGTTTATTAAACTTTTACAATAACAGGATACAGGTACAAGAAAACAGGGAAAAATATCATTCCCACTCCACCCCTAACCCCCCACACAAAGGGGAAAACAATGCATAACTATAGAGTGCATGGTAGCCCTCAAACCGTATTCACTTTATAGCCCTTAATCCTGTAATTATGGACAAATGTGGGCACAGAGGACTCGGGTGTGATCCTAATTTTAATTTTTTTTTTATTTTGGGGGTATTTTTGAATTTATTTACTTCAAAAAGTACCATATTTTTAAATATTTAAATATTAATATTATTAAATATTTGTAAATTATTTCTATGTAAATGAATTACTATGTAGTTCACCTGAAGTCTAATTTTGGCTTATTTTAGAATGCTCTAAATTAGTTTTTCCCATTCATTTCTATGGGTGCCCATTTTTGACCCAAATACAAGATTAGGGAGTTTTTTTCACCCACTTAACATTGTAAAATTGAGTCAAAAAAAATTGTGTATGTTCAGGAGGCAAACTTAGGAAAAGTAGCCAAGTCTTGTACCGCTCAGATCAAGGGAAGTTTTTTTTAAAAAAATAAATCAAAACTGTTTTGCCCACATTTGTCCAGAATACGGTTTTAGGGTTAAGCATTTGCGAATGCATTAAGTATATATTTAGACAGGTGTGTAGACATGCATGCACACAAAATCAAAAACGTCTCATCAGATTTGAGCCATCATCATGATAACATCTTATTGTTTAAATCGACAGGATGTAGATGTAGTAATAGAGAAAAAAAAGATAATGAATAGGTCCCTGGTCTGAAAATATCCTTGTGTTGCCTTTAACTGTAATTTTGCATCTCGGAGCCAGTTGTCAAAAGGTTGAGGGAAATTTTGTTTATATAAGAGGAGAATGTGGTGTCTTGCCAGTTATGTTAGGAAGAAGGCAAAAGTGTTTGCAGTATATCCGGAAAGGCCATTGACATTTGGCGATAGTCCAAAAAGTGCAACCAGAGGACAAGGCACAATCTGTTTCTTTGACGCTGAGTAGAATTAAAAATGTATAGTCGGAAAGTTATTGATGGGCAAAACAAAAAACATATGTATTAAATCAGCCGGGGCCTGATGGCAATGGTCATGAAGGGGATGAATACCTTGATTATCCAGTTAATTTTTTTTTTTATTTTAATTGAAGGATGAGTATGGACGGAGCAGGATCTGGTTCCAAGTCTCTTCTTCAAATGTACGCACTTTACCACTGCTGTTTAATAAAGGAGAGATGATGGAAGAGATCAGTCTGTATAAAGTGGACATTTGTACCCCTTTTGTCTTCAAGAATATGATATATCTGGGATTATAGTGTGTGATTCGGAAAGTCAGGGAATGAATTTTTATCAAATTATACTACATTCTAATTTTATCTCATTGGGAGGGGTTGATATTGAAACCTGTTAAAAAGACCACCATCTTTCAGAATTAAGTACATTTTGAACCTGTACAAATGATTTATACCTGTTATAAGATTAATTTATTTGATTAAATACTTTTTGAGTTGAATTTGGGTATTTATTTGGCCTTCATTAGAGTGGATCAGCAACAGGATCTTAAGGGTGCCCCAATTAACAGATAGAGCTGTCCTGGATTCAGATTTCAGTGTTTAACCCAGTAATTGCATCTCATGTTCATGAATTACACATATACTTGGTTGGATTGTTATTAGTTGCATTGTTTCTACCATAGTTTTATGTTTTTGACAACCAAATTATATGAAATATTTGTAGACCACAGATATTGTAAAGAACAATTTAAACTGATATTCAGACCTAATAGAATATGGCACTATTCAGTGTCTCATGAATAGAAGTAGGGCTGCACGATATTGGTAAAAAATGGCATTGCGATATTTTATATTTCCGCAATATATATTGCGATATTAGAACAATTTCCCCAGATGATTTGAATAGCTCTATTTGGAGAATGAATCATTGAATGACTGGGGTGGTTTTGTTATCTGCATAGAAACTAATATTAATTAATTGAATGTTGTTTACTAATGTCGTTAACAGGTTATGTTAACAGGATGCTGCACATTAGTTGTGGTTGAGGAGATTCCCCTTCCCCCTATATAAAGCACTTTGAGTGCAGAGAAAAGCGCTATATACATGTAATGAATTATTATTATTAATTTAGTTAACTAGACTTTAATAAATGGAACCTTATTGAAAATTGTTTCTGATTTATGTCTCTTGAGTTCAGTGTTGAATAGATCAGTTGTTTTAACCATTCATTAAATTGAATCGGTTTAAATGAGTCATTAGTTCGCGAATCGGACGTTTCATTAACGGACCACGCCATACCCGCTGTGTGATTATCCAGGCAGGTTAGGACCAGTGGCGGCTGGTGGAAAATATATTAGCGGGGGCTGAATAAGCGGCGGGTCTGCCCCCCCCCCCCAAGAAAATTTTTAATTTCGTAGATGTGATTTCCTGCATTCTGGTGCGTTTTAGACCTTGGGCCATGCCCTTCCCTATACCAATAAAATAACTTAAACCAGTCAATACCAATGGTCAAAAAATACAATAATAATAATAACAGTTTGACAGTTAATGATAATGAACAAGTTGCATGTTTATTATGCTCTGTTTGCTGACAGAAAAAGTGCAAACGCATAATGATCAATTATAATAGGTAATACAAAAAATAATAGGTAATACAAATTAGTTGTTTAATCAATCCCCAGCTGTAGACTACATATCTTTGACAAATTGATAATTGGATAATGGATAACAGTAATGAGTAACAGTGTTGATACTAGAGAAAGAGAGAGAAAAATGGCTCTGAAAGAGAGGGTGGGACAACATTCTTGAGGGGAACACCCAAGTATGAGAAGAAATTTGATTTTAACTAGTATGAAACAGTAATCTAGCTCAGAACTTAAAAACATAAAAAAACAAAGCAAACATACAGGTATATTTCTATAACTATTTTAATATCAAATGTGTGTGAAACATAGTGTTTGTGTGTGTGTGCGAGTGAGTGAGTGAGAGAGTGACGGAGACAGACAATGAAGCTAATTGAATTGAGATAGCGTGAGTGTGTGTCAGAGCAAGAAAATGACAGCGAGTGTGTGTTTGTGTGTGAGTGAGAGCTTAAGAGAATGACAGCAAGTGTGTGTGTGTGTGAGTGAGAGAAAGAGTATGACGGGGTCTGTGACCGCGTGTGTGTGAGTGAGTAAGAGAATGACCACGTGTGTGTTTGTGTGTGAGTGAGAGAGAGAGAGAGTAAGAGAATGACTGCGTGTGTGTGAGAGAATAACTTTACATTATTTCCATCTCGACGTCACCGGCGCAGCCATTCTGCACTTATCTGAGGTAAAATATGTCCCGTGGTGCGCGTGCACGGTGCACTCCTCTAATCTGATACTGCGGGCGATATTTTCAGCGCCCCAAACCATAAAATTCGACGACGCTGATTGGCGAAATATAAACTTTTTTGCATAGCAACCAGGGAACCATTGGCTTAAATTCCAGCACTGTGGGGCTGAGCGAACTGGAGCCCAGAGAAGACAGCCTATTGGCTACTACTACACCAACATGATAAACGTAACGAACGTGAATGCAAATATTCTGGAGAGTTCAAAACACCTTTCAAAGTAAAACCATTATTAGCATATTATTAACACAGATTATTTTTCATAAATTATAATATATATATATATATATATATATATAAACAGACAGACAGGTCGGAGGGAGGGCGGCGCCCCAGCGCCCTCTATGGGCGAGCCGCCGCTGGTTAGGACATCGCACAAGATTTGTGTCTACACAGAAAACATTTCATCACTGGATCGCATTTTCTTTTTTTATTGAAAGTGTGGTTTATGTAATGTCATCTGAATGTCATCTGTGGAACAGCAATTCACAACCAGTGGTAGTTCAGAAAAAAAGGTCTTCCGACCTTTTACCGTCATGTATTCTCAAAGATATTCAGTCAACTAAATTCATTGATATGCTCGAGCACGGGAGAGCAAGGGAGTTTGAAGACGGTGAGAGTGCACGCGTGACCGGGACTTTCACTCTCTCAGTTAAACGAGCGCAGAAGTCACTCATCGTCATCTAGATCATTCACCGATCAAGTTTGGCGGGACAAAAATGCACTTTAGTAAGGCTAACCAAAAACAGAGCGCAAGTTCCAGTCTTGCGCTTGATGTTTAAACTGACAGGACTTGCAAATTGATAAACTCTCACTATGATGGTTAAACTTTGCATTTATCACATGCGTTACGGGCTGGGGAGCTGCTGGCACGCAGCCTACTGATCACGAATCACAGATTAACTACGATCCCTAGTGACATCGCACATTCTTGCGATGTGACTATCGTGGATGCGCACATCACCATATCGATGTTAAAGTGATACATCGTGCAGCCCTAAATAGAAGATAGATTAAAATTATTTCAGTAAATCCGAATCTGATGTTCCGAAACTAGACTGACTTTTTTGAAATATCCAAAGCATGTTTATGAGCATTGAGCAAATGTACATCAGGTCTGATAGAAGTTAGAAGTCCGCTGCGTAGCTTGCACGCACTTGCCGAGCCCTGCTAAAGTGCGCATTACCTATTGGCCGCAAAGGGGGCGCTTGCGATCACCCTTCTGAAACCTAAAGAGACAAATTGGACGTCCTGCGGTCTTGTGAACTTGAGTATGCAAGTGCCATTGAAGTGTGCCATTTCAGGACCGGTCCACAGAGGTCATGGTCATTGATCAGCAGTCGTTTTTCTTTTTCTTTTTTTCTTTTTCTCATGCTGTGAAGAAAAATGTTGAATTATATATATTTTTTGATTAGGAGAGTGAAGAGTAAAATGGAAATAAAGTTAAAGTGGTTGGAATTATTTGAGATATTGCTATTATCAACTGCTCCCACATCTCTCCTCTCCTATAGCTCAAACTTGAAGATTCGGTCTATTGTGCCTAGAGACTTTGTCCGCGAATGAATTCAAATGTAAGTTGTATTTTTATCACTAGTATTTAAAGACAAAACAACATACAGAATAATAGAGAAAGTGTCTCAGAGACTCTGAATTTACTAGAATGCCTAGAACTACTAAAGTCCAGTTATGTAGTACATACGCCAGTAGTACGGATGTCTAAATTTTTTTTTTTTTTTAGGATGACAGTATCAGTACTTGATGGTTATTAATTTGTTCTTTTAATCCTGCAGGATAAACAGTGTGGGATTGTGACCAACATAAACACCAAATGTGCAGTGAAACTTGTAGGAACCAACTGTGTTCTATATCCTGTAAATAGCAAAGACCTGCAGCACGTCTGGGTGAGTAAAAAAAGAGGTGTTTCACAGGTGTTCTATAGTGGTCTATATGGGTTTTCAGTTACATTAGATTATTAATGTAAATTATAATAAATGCAAAAACGAACAATGAAGAAATATTTCTGTAAATTAAAATAAGAGTTTGGAAATGTGCATTACATTATTAACTATGGAAATGTATTTTAGTTTTATTTGTCTTTTTGTAATTCACATATAAATGCATACAAAGAGCACATTAAAGTACATATGGTAAACAGGGAAGCTTGTGCGTGCTTCACACACTTGAACAAACTTCCTTAGTTCTCTGGCAGCATTCATGTTTGTGCTTCCATGCATGGGATGAGCTCTGTCTAATTTCTATGCATATGTTTTAATAATTTTTTTAAGACGTCAATTAAAGCCTAAATTAAATTTGTTATCTTGGTAATGAGAGGTTGCACAATGTCCTGAATGTAGGGAATGCTAATTATTGTGTTAGCTGAGGAGGAAAAAATTATTCTTGTGGATTGAACATTGTCATTAAAAATGAAAACTCTACTGACGCGTAATAACTAATATTAAAAGTAATTTCAATAAAGCATCATCAAATTGATTACTAATAGATAAATAGCTAACTATGTATCTGTGTTTTGTACCTGTCTACAGTCATTTATGTATGGTGACTACATTGTATATGACTTCTGGCTTGGAAAAGTGTATGATCTCAGCATCCAAATCGTTGTGAAGCTTTCCAATGGTGCACGGTAATGTAATGTATCTTATTACTTCACGTCAGTGTGGGTCATGCAGTATGATGCTGCATATGTTAAACCTTTAAACGTTTAATCTTGTTCAAGTGCAACTCCACAGTAGAGAAGAAAGAATGCTACATGTACATAAACTGACTTTTTAGTATTTGTCCTGAAGTGTTGTGCATAATACAATTTATTTTTTCACTGTAGATGTTCTATGAGTGAGGAAGATGGTGCAAAACTCTATGATATTTACCCTCACGTCAGTGATGTGGTAGGTGTTCTCTGCATTATCAATTATGTGGTTGATTTTTTTGATGTTATATAATATTCATAAGGGCTGGGTGATATAACGGCATTCAGAGTGTCACAGTAAAAAAATGCTGGTCAAGTAATTTTTTTTGCCCCAGTGTTATACTGTGCTATAAAAAACAGTAACACTTTACAATATGGTTCGTTAGTTAACATTAGTTAACTACATTAGGTAATATGAACTAATAATGAATAGCACATATTCAGCATTTGTTAATCTTTGTTAATTTTATTTTCAACATTTACTAATACTTGATTAAATCTTGTTAACATTAGTTAATGCACCGTGAACTAACATGAACAAACAATGAATAGCTGTATTTTCATGAACTAACATTAACAAAGATGAACAAATGCAGTAACAAATGTATTGCTCATGGTTAGTTCATGTTAGTAAATACATTAACTAATGTTAACTACTGAACCTTATTGTAAAGTGTTACCAAAACCTTTCCCCCCAGTTTCACAGACAAGGCTTAAGCCTAGTCCCAGACTAAAATGCATGTTGGAGCTGTTTTAACTGAAAGCAACTTGCACTGACATATTTTTTTAATATACCGGTATGTCAGTGCAAGTTGCTTTCAGTTAAAACAGCTCCAACATGTCATGTCAGTACCATTGTTTTGTTTCAACTGCACACTAGTAATGTTTTTTTTCTAAGGTATGTTTCTAAAAGCTACATAAATGTCCTAATTAACTAATGCCTACTACTGGCTTAATCTAACCCCTGTCTGTGAAACCTAGGCCATTATGTTTAATTCATGCATTATGCAGCTGTCTCACTCAAATGGTTGAATATGTCTTAGTGTGAAATGTTGCTCTGCATTTTACTCCAGGGTCTGTTCTTTGATGATGCCTATGGGTTCTATCCGGGTCAGGTTTTGATTGGGCCCTCAAAGGTTTTTGCTAACGTGCAATGGCTGTATGGTGTGAAGCCTGTTCTCAGTAAGAAAAGCAAGTTCAGAGTTGTTGTGGAAGAGGTAAGACAAAAGTTCGATTCCAACTGAGACAAGAGTTCTGTAATTGGGAATGTCGAAATAATGAAACTAAATCAGGCTTCTGCTACATGTCTCAACATGTTTTAAATAATTTACATTATACAACATTCTAGTTGTATGTCTCGTAACATTAAATCTGTGTATAATTACAGGTTCAAGTGGTGGAGCTAAAGGTGACCTGGATTACAAAAAGTTACTCTCCAAGGGGTCAGACAGTGTCTTTCCACCGCCTTCAACCATCACACAGGAGAACCTTTGGAGGTACAATCAGCTTTTCACACTGCAGTTTTATCATTTTGATTATTTATAACTAGGACTGTCGATTGATTTAAAACAAATTATTCACTAAACTGCCAGAAAGATTGTCACAGAGATAGATGGACAGTATTCCAAAGAGGCAAAGACCAGTGAAATCTCAACAGATGTTTGGCATCCCACTGAGCTTTTTCTAACAGTAAATATTTAACTTTTTTCATTTCCATATTGTAAATAATCTTATCACTGACCTATAGACCACATAAATGGCTTAGGGGCTGTTTTATACAGGTGTATTCCTTTACAGGATTAGTTCACCTCAAAATGAAAATTTCCCGATAATTTATTCACCCCAATGCCATCCAAGATGTTCATGTCTTTCTTTCTTCAGTGGAAAAGAAATTACGTTTTTGATGAAAACATTTCAGGATTCTTCTCCATACAATGGATTTCAACGGTAACCCAATTGTTGAAGTCCAAATCAATGCAGTTTCAAAGAGCTTCAAAGGGCTCTGCCCAATCCTAGCTGAGGAGTAGAGTCTTATCTGGCGAAAACTGATCTGTTGTTTTCTAAAAAAACAAAAAAACAATATATATATAATAATTTTTAACCGTAATTGTTTGTCTTGTGCTGGTCTGTGACGCGACGCAGGCATTACGTAATCACTTTGGAAGGGTCACGCTGGACGTAGAGATGGAAGTACCAAAGGTCCACGAAAGGTCCATTTTAAACAATAAACTGACATAAATATTTCATTCAACATACAAAAAAATTTGAACGATCCTCCTTCTACACACTTGTAAACAATGGGGCAGAACTTCAGTCTATATCCAGCGTGACCTTTCCAACGTGATTACGTAATGCCTGGTGCATCGCAGACCAGCACAAGATTTTTTAGAAAATTTGTAGAAAATGACCGATAGTTTTGCTAGATAAGACCCTCTTTCTCAGCTGGGATCTGTGGAGAGCCCTTTGAAGCTCTTCAAAGCCCTTTGAAACTGCATTGATTTCGGACTTCAACAATTTGGAGATCAAGATGTTAAAATTTTTCAATTAAATGTTTTCTTTTGACTTTCTCTAATGTTCAGGGTGAAGCGACTTGGGTACTTTGATCATACTCAAAGGCAACTTGGGAGAGAGATCCCTGTATGTTTTTCCCGCCAAGAGTGAAACCACACGGATAACTTGTGAGGGGCCAGAGGGGGCACCTGCTCACCCTGAAGACCCTGTTGTACGAAAGGTATGGATGATTTAATATCTGGCATGTCTTTTGAAAAGCAGATTCTTTGTTGTTAGAAGTTCTGCTGAGTATAGATGTCTAAAGTATCAGTACCGCTGCACCAACTTGATTCTATAGTATCAGTAGTACAGAGTACCTAATCAGTCTGGTATCAGAGTGATTTAAAGGGGTCATGAACTGGCTTTTTAAATGTTTTTGTTTTGTTGTCTGAGGTCAACTTATGACGTTCGCTTGGTTTTTACATTCAAAAACATAAAAATGAATAAGTTATGGGCTATTTTCTTCCCTAGTTTTCAGCCTACTTGAAAAATGCTCGGATTTTATGGGCGTTTGCATTGAAGACTAGGAAGTAAACGCCCACTGCTGTGACTGGATAACAGTTTTGCATATTATAATGAGCTTCAACTCTGTCGTTCAGTTTCGTGGTCGGTGCACGGTGGGGGAGTTTGTTTTAAAAACCACTGTTGTAAAATGGCAACCGGAAATGATTCGCCTATGCATTTTTGACCCAGAGTCCGATCCCTGAATCGCAGGACAATGAACCAACAGCACCTCGAATACAACGGATACTTTGTAGACACATACATAATGATTATTAGATATCAAACGATCTGTAACAATGCAATGCTAGCCAAGTAGATTATTATTTCTAAAATAAAAATATTACTCACATAAGTGTGTTGTACCACTCCTGTTGGATCCAATATAGAAGGTAACGTAGTACTAATCATGTTCCGTACAACAATGTTTCGTAACATATTAAATTTAACCGCCGATCGCTGAATAAATACTTCTAGGTCATACACAAAATGCATATCTGTGTCATCTTCATTTCTCCCTTTTATAATGAGTTTAACTGCACCCATCATTGCACGTGGGGGAAAACGTCCAATGTTGTCAAATGGCAACCAGATTCGCCCATACATGTTCGACACAGAGTCTGTGTGTTGCACAATTCCTGTCAGATCCAATATAGACGGCACAGCACCGTTCTCTTTCTCTTAATCGGTCTGCAAATCCAGCCTCGAATTGTTGACCAAACAATCCTTGGTGAAATGAAGCAAACATACGGATAATGTTTTACACTCATCTGCTGGAACGTCATTAAAAACAAATTTTAACCAGGCATTCCTAATATTGGAATCCAGAGGAAGCTTATACAGCGACTGTCTTCTTCCACAGCCAGGCACGGCACAACATTTTGTCAACGGAAATGTTTATTGCTGGTAGCTCTCTCCGGTGTGTCATCATGAGGTATGCTTTTGTTTACCTATACGTGAATGCATGAATCGGTGGGCGGGGCTAAACCTGGCCGGGTTGAAGTAGGCGTTGATTAGCGGGTGGGGTTTCTTCGCCTTTGACGTCATACTTCCACGCTTTCAAAAACGAAGCGTTTGTCGATGCTGGTGTCAATAAAAAGCTTTTATTGGACTAACAAGGTCGTTTTCAGTTCTGAAACTTACAGATTCTTATAATATGATGACCTCTTAGATGTCAAAAGCTCAAGGAAAATTTGATTTCTCAGTTCATCACCCCTTTAAGAAGATTAGGGGCAATGTGATGTACTTTTGCACAAGCCCCGCCCATGGCTGTTTACTGACGCTGCCGTATTAGCATAGACCACGATTGAGCTGTACACAGTCCGCCATTGTTTCGACGCCAGAACAGCTGTAGACTATGTATTATTCAGTCCCTCCAGAAAAATGCGATTATGCAATCGCATTATACAGTAGATAATCAGCCAAAGTCGCCATATTTATGCGCAGGACGCGTTTTTTTCAATTGCGCCGCACTTTCGCTGTATATGCTTGCACAATTTTATATTCAATGCGTTTTTGTCGAAAAATGTCACGTATCTTAGCAGAAAGTTGAAAAATGTTGCGCTTACTTAACACAAGAGCAGCAATTTCCCCCTGTTGCCATGGGAACTTTATGAAGTGACGTAATTATGCGACATGAACATCATCGAAAAGCTGTAAAACAGGAGCACACTTTTTTTATATTTTGTGTATTAATTTTTACAGAAGTTGTAGCATATTCCTTTTGTAAAGCTACAGAACTTGTTTGACTCATCAATGTTTTATAAGTTTGATGTGTTTATTAAGGTCTGAAATAAAACGAGGAGAACTTATATATTCCCAGCACTTTCTGTGATGTAGTATGCTTGCTCATCATAGGAAGGAATAAGAAATGACTCTTTACATTAAGTTCGTAGCCTAGTGAGAACAGGCAACAGGGTGTTGGGGGAAATCACTTGTTTTTTTGTTTTGTTTTTTCAGTTTTTGCAAATCCCCACAATTTCAACTCATAAAATGGCATAAATAACCTGCATATTCCATCGCATTTTTAAAGAAAAGTGGGCCGCATAATCAAGGATTTTTGCCTGCAACAATCATAAAACAGATCAGATGCATATTTAAAACTGGAATATAATAACATTTTTACCTTTCAAAAGCCCTTCCGATATTTAGGTTCCAAGCCTTGAAAAGGCCATATTGTTTTCCTCAGGATTATTATTTTTTGGGTAACACTTTACAATAAGGTTCATTAGTTAACATTAGTTAATGTATTTACTAACATGAACTAACCATGAGCAATACATGTGTTACTGCATTTGTTCATATTTGTTAATGTTAGTTCATGAAAATACAACTGTTCATTGTTTGTTCATGTTAGTTCACGGTGCATTAACTAATGTTAACAAGATTTTAATCAAGTATTAGTAAATGTTGAAAATAACATTAACAAAGATTAACAAATGCTGTATATGTGCTATTCATTATTAGTTCATATTACCTAATGTAGTTAACTAATGTTAACTAACGAACCTTATTGTAAATGTTACCATTTTTTGTTGTTTTTAGGGCCCAAGCCTTGAAAAATTGAAGGCCCTATTGTTTTCCTTAGGATTATTATTTTTTCTACCTTTTAGGCACTTTTGGGGCCCTTAAAGAAGTAGTTCACTTTGAAAAAAGACTTGATGAAAACATTCCAGGATTTTTCTTCATATAATGCACTTTACTGGTAACCAAACGGTTCAAGGTCCAAAAGAGTTTCAGTGAAAACTGTTCAAAGGGCTTTAAACGATTCCATACGATGAATAGACCCTTTTACAGCCCACGTGATTAAAATAGTTGCATGCGCATTTTGGCAACGGAAGTGGTGTTTCCCACTGGCTCTATCGTATTAGCAACTCTGAAAGTTTATCAAAGCGGTTTCCCAGCATCAAAATGTCTGGTTGTTGCACTAATCGATATCCCACCTAGGTTTTATAGGATTCCGACAGGATCACGGCCGTTTCAGAAGAACCGGTGGCGCCTGTGGCTAGAGGCCTGCATTTCAGCCAATTTTAACGTCATAGTTCACACGCGGGCCGGGCCTTGGGCCTGTTTTAGGCTTATCTTTTTTATAGCCTATTTTAGATATTAATTAAAATAAAATATGAGAAGATGACTATTGAAAAGCAAACATAGAAAGACGTTTTATAACCGATCATACTGGCATATATTACTGACAGTCTGCTCACGTGCACACAGGTTTCCCGGTGGCGCGATCGACTCGTTTCAGTGTCCCGTTCAGCAGCAGAAGTAGTGAGCGTGACTTCAGCACATCTGGAAAAAGTACGATTAAAGTAAGGATTAAAACTTTCCACAGTGGATGCTGTGCTTTTTCTGCACGATGCTCTGTAAGAGACTGTTTTTAGCCATGTTAGGAGGTTGTCTTATTTTTTGTTTGATTGGACTTTAGTTTCATGAGTGTGTTGGAAACTATTGGAAGTACGAATGGCCATGTTCTGTAGCTGAAGACTTGATTTTTGAGTAGGGCTGGGCGATATGGCTGAAAACTTCATCATCGATATCAGTGTTTCATATCGGTCGATATCGATAATTATTGAATTTTTTATGACCTATTTAAAATAAGGACCAGGAGAAAAAAATCTATTACAATTAAACATTTTTATTTTAAACTTAACCTTCCTCTGATTATAATCCCAAGACAAAAATGTCAACACAACCATGAAAAACTCAAATAATTAAAAACGAGGCTGAATCCAGCTTCTTATTCACTGCTTCTTATTGGTGGAACGGATAGCATCAATAAGAAGCTGCGATAAGAAGCTGGATTCAGCCTTGTAATGTACACAGAAGTCACGGTTCGGTTCAGACATCACGGTTCTGTACTATTTTGGTACAAGGGAGTGGAAAGCAAAACAGAAATATAGAAGGCATTTTTATAAATGTCTTAAGCCTTGTATTTTTTAAATATGTTTTATTAATAAAGACACTGTATAACCGGTTTATCTATAGTGATAATAGTTTTATGTAATTAGTTTATTAAATTAATAAAAATACCTTGAGATATGTTTTGTAATTGTACCTGAATTATTTAAAACTAATGATTAGCTATATTTCAGATCAATATATTTGTTTTCCTTAATTTGAATTAACCCGTTATTCTCATCAGAATTATAAATAGATTTCTGTATAAAAAAAATACTACCAACACATTTTATTCTCTTTTTTTTAAATGTGTGACTTAAAAATAAACAGATTAGTGCTCTGTTTTGAGGACAAGAAATGGAAACCAATGCGGTTTGATGATGACTGTCGGAGACTATTTTTTTTCGACTGCTGTCGGAGACTATACTAGTCGGAGACTGTATATATATATATACTATACAGCTATGGAAAAAAATTAAGAGACCACTGCCAAATCAGCAGTTGCTCTGGATTTGATTATTATATTATAAATAATCAATCCAGAGCAACTGCTGATTTGGCAGTGGTCTCTTAATTTTTTCCATAGCTGTATATACATGTATACATGTATACATATATATATACATACATATACATATATATATATATACATATACATATATATATATATATATATTAGTGCTGTCAAACGATTAAAATATTAATCGCGATTAATCAGCATTAATGTCATAGTTAACTCGCGATTAATCGCACATTTTTATCTATTCTTAATGTCTTTTGATTTCTTTTTGTTACATTTTTTTCTCATTTTAATGCTCTTATCAACATGGAAAAGTGGATTGGCTTGTTTAGTGCAAATGTTTTTTTTAATTATTATTATTGAAAATAACATTGGAATAGTGTTCAATTTCACTCTAACATATATAGCCTAAATAATCTCTCACACAATGCAACACTGTCCATCAATAAAAGGGTGAAAGAAATACTGACGAGGTCCTGATATTGACGAGGGGGTGGAGAATTTGCATCATCTGTGTTTGTGTGTGTGTGTGTGTTGCTTGGCCATCATCAAGTGGTGTTTCAGGCTGGACGTGCTGCGATGATGATAGCTCAGT
>JAQIUQ010000701.1:115000-261001 GCA_030378365.1 Hybognathus amarus
CGTTTTATTTTAGACTTGCTTCAAGGCATATCTTCAACGACTGGACAACCATCGTCGTCTCCATGGACGAGTGGCAAAAAGACAGAGAGTGGAAAAAAGACTGAGTGGCTGTATATGTTTTCAGCATGAATGCCGAGAAAACAAACACAACACGCATAAAGTGGGAAAGAGCTTTGTGATTGACTGTACAACTAGATTTTACAAAAAATCAGGGGCCGTATTCACAAAGAATTTTAAGGCTGAAAGTAGCTCCTAACTGGCGAATTTAGGAGCAACTCCTAAAAATAATGGGCGTGTCACTCCTAACTTTAGGACTCCTAATTTTTTTTTCACTCAGAGTAATTCACAAAGCATTTTAGCCCTAAAAGTAGCACCGAAGTCTGGGACAGCTTAAAAGAAGTCGAGAGGACTCCTAACTCACTAAGACCTATTTACAAAGGATTGTAGCGACACCACCGCCTCTCGCAGTTGTCCGGGGTCCGCGACACAAGCAGGAATGCTGCATTGATCTACAAACAAATCCTCTCCCATGTCACATGCTTAGTTCTGCTTGAAATCCCAGTGCCGAATTTCACGTTTATTATGTTTTTTAATTTTTTCTAGCACCAACCGGGCCAGCAGCAGTAACTGATCCTGCGTCCAGTTGGGCTTTCTTTTCCATTTTGGCGAGTTCATAATCCACCGTCATTCAACTATTACATTAGCCTACTTCAATAGGAGCAACATGTCCTTGCTTTAAATAGTCAGGCTAAGAGAATGTCAATTAACCAAGCAAGTGTTAATGCAAGTGTCGTTTTTCATTATTAGACAAGTTAAAGTTTTCATTAGTGCATTAGGCACCATTCACATATAGCACCTAAAAACGCAAGGCGCGCCGCATTCTCCCGGTGGTTGCGCTCCGGTTGGTTCTTGTCACGCGCACCACTCCATACGGACGAACTTGGAAAAAACGGGGCACAAATCGCGCGCCTACATTTAAAATAACGAACTTGAGCACGCAAAAGACACGATAAGTGAATACCGCAGGCCCTTAGGCTAACTTGAATAATTTAATTCATGACTTTTCTCTCTCTGACTTTTTAGAATTACACTTCACTGGGCCTGCACAAACATGTCATTATATAGCCTATGCATTTTAATGACATTACTTTTTTTTCTTACTATTATTTTGTGTAAGACACAGACATAGATGTCGTAATTCCATGATTTGTTGCTGTGTTATGTTCCGCATGATGGCCCTGTCATCTAACAACCAATCACCGTGATCATTGCGAGGAAGCTCGTGCATGAAAATTGACGTCATCCATAGCAACGAAGACTCAGTTTTAGTTCAGGAGTTGTCATTTTTCCTTACTAAGAATAGGTCTGAAAGGCGTTGTGAATAACTTTTAAGAGAAAACTCCTAGCTAAAATATTTTAGTGCGATTTAGGAGTACTCCTAGTGGTAAGATAAAATTCTTTGTGAATACGGCCCCAGAGGTATATTTTTACAGACTGATATAGAAAGAAGAGCAAATGGATTCGAAACAACTGGACTCAAACTAACAATCATGCAAAGAAAAAAAGCAGTCAACCCCCCTCCCCCCTTTAAATGTATAACATTCTGTATAGCTTACTAAAAAAAATATTCTGTGTAGGCCTACCATGAAAATGAGTCCACTTCAAACCTCAGTATTTTCTGTCAGCAATGCATGACTTGTGCTGTCAACATCAACGCATGCGATACTTTTTGTTTTTTTGTTAACGTTTTAAAATGGCAATTAATGCAGCGTCCATCCGTTCTTTTTGTCTGTCATCCTTTAGCTAGGATTATGATCACGCTCTTATTCACGCAAATGCTTTAAACCATTTCTGTGCGACAAGACAAAAGAGAACGCGCTTTCAGTGAATGTCCTCCTGACACACAGACACGACGCTCAGAAAGACGCGCGCCAGTATGGAGTTCTCTTTTGTGCATGAACAAACAATAACACACACGTATGCCAGAATGTCCATTTTGTCAAGTATCCTCTCAAGAACAGTCTTAAATGAGTTAAATAAAATCTTAAATGGAAGTAAATAGTAGTGAGAGAATGAGATGCGTGAGATCCTGTCAGCACTGGCAGATCTTAAAGTGACAGGAGACATTAATTCTGTCTGTCAGTAAAGTTAACCTAAAGAACAGAGAGAACAGAAAATGACTAACTGCTCTTGACTAAAGGAATGCTTTTAGCTTTGATAACGATTAATCTATATTTAATTTATAATTAATGCAGTGCGGACTGTTTTTAGCCTGGTTCAACCACATTTCATTTGTACATAGAGTCTGGCCCCCTCCATTGAGAAACGTTTCCTTCCTTGTTGTCGGGTTCACTGTTAAAGTTCAAAACTATTGGATCTGCCCAGAGTCACTCAGGATCTGCCATAGCCTATCGCTAACGTGTGGTCGTGAGTGACGTATATCATGCACCGAAACGTCTGGAAACAGCAAGTCTAAATATCAGAGGATTATGTTTACAATAGGATTTCAGTCAACGAGACCTGCAGGTTTTGTTAATCTAGGAACAACTATTAATTCGAAATGTATATTTGACATGAAGGACAGCGATGTATTCATTCAACGGTCATATTCATTCAGCCGTGTCTAATCAGTACAAATATGCAGACGCCGCTGCGGTCATTTCTGATCTGCCGCAAATGCAGTTACAGTTACACTGAATGATCTGTATATGTGTAATAAATAACAACTTTTCATATAACGTCTTATTGTTTCTTAATTATATGTTAGGAATATGAGCTGACATGACTCCTGAGTGCATATTCAACAACAGTTTAGCAGCCAGGACTCAGGGCTTCCGAACACCAGGCTACAGCGTCCGTTCAAAATGTCACGGTCATTGTGCACACCGAGCGCTGCCCAGCACGAACTTCCAACCTTTCTGCCTCCTTCACTTATCCTACGTTAGTGCAACAAGAGGTGAGATGATAACAATCCGGCTTTAAATTCTGTATATTCGGCAGTTTCTTTTCCAACAACGGACCGAATAGCATTTCTCACATCTTTCTCCGCTGCCAAACTCAAACTGACGCGCGCTACATCAACGTCTTCCAGATGTAAATAGGAGATCAGACAGCCTTGTGCTATCTGGGTAAACATGCTGGTACAGATCGTACCAGTTCGGCCAGATTCGGCTCGTAGTCGTCCATCTTCGGATGCGGCAGCGCGCGCAAAGTTACAAGAAGTGCCGTGTTTGCTCATCTGCAAGACGTCTATAGGACGTTTCCTGCAGATGTCAATAGACGTTTATAAGATGTCTCTAAGATGTAACGATTTTAGAATGCACGTTAAACTGACCTCTTATAAACGTCTATTTGACATCTGCAGGAAACGTCTATGTACGTCTTGCAGATGAGCAAACACTCTTTAAAATACGTCTTCCATATGTAAATAGGAGATCAGACAGCCTTGTGCTATCTGGGTATGATCCTTCTATACACAGAGACATTTGCATTGATGGGCAACCATAACATCTCATTTTGTGAACAGGAACACATTTGCATTAAGCACCTAGTTTGCACTTGTCTAAAGTAATTAGTTACATCTACAAAATAAGCCTACAATAGCAGAATTAAGCCCTGCTGGTAAAATTAAGGTTTAAACACTCTCCAATAAGGCTTCAGTTGTTTAACTAGTTTACATGCAGTGAAAGTAGGCTACAATAAACCTTCTGCATTTACTCTTTTATGAATTAGCAATTAATAAACTACTAATTAACGGCCAACTATTTCTTCACTGCTGATTCCTGGTGGTTTAGAGGAGAATTACTCCGAGTTCGCCCCCTGTCGTTTCACACAATAGCACAACGGCGAGCGTGTTGAGTATAAATGCCTCGTCTGTTTGGAGAGGTGCGCGCGCAGGCAGCGGAGACTGCGCTCTTGCGGACGCGTCGAGATATAAACAAGGCTGGAGACAGCCAGAGACTGCGTGTGTGCGCCTCATGCCACAGACTTAGGCATCGCAATCAGGCACCGACATTTTCATTCTTATTCGGTCTGGTTACTACCGTTTACGTCAGAATCGGTTCCCTATTGGCATCCGAGTTTCGGTACCCAACCCTAATTCTATCCCACTCTACAAATTGTTTTTGAGGTATGAAAATTGTTAAGCACTGGAGTAAGTAGAGCATTCGGGGAGAAATATTTAATCTTATTGAATCGATCCTAGAATATAAATCCAAAAAAGGTATGGCAATCCATCGTTGTATATCCGTGAATATAGTGTATATAGTGAAATCTTGGTGCAATACCACACCTAAATATCTGATACTGTCTGCCTCCCATTTCCATATATAACTATACTTGATTTCTTCTGGTGGGGCATAATTCAGGGTTAATACCCATTACATTAACCTTGTACCCTGAAAAAGAGCCTAGTAGTAGTTGATTTTGTTGATTAAACGATTTTGGGAACAACCTGTGTGGGGTCAGAGATAGTCAATAATAAATCATCAGCAAAAAGTGCCAATTTTTGCTCCCCTCTTACTCCAGTTAGATCACTTCTCTGCCTGATCCACTGACTTAAGGGTTCGATAAACAAAGCGAAAGAGGAGGCGAGATGCAACACCCTTGTCGAGTCCCGCAATATGAATGATTCAGTGAGGTCTCCGTTAATTTTGAACCTAGAAGTTGGGTTATTGTATAACCCCTGAAATAACCCCAATTACAGATTTATCAAAACTGAATTTGTCACGCACCTTGTATAAAAAGGACCACCTCACTGAATCAAATGCCTTTTTGGCGTCTAAAACTCAATACTAAGGTCTCTCATTTTTGCTTATCAACCTGCCTCATTATGTGTAAAACCCTCCTAATGTTGTCTTGAGTCTGTCTTTGTTTGATGAAACCCGTCTTTATGTATTAGCCCTGGTAAAATTTGTTTCTAATCTTCTTGAAATGATAGAGGTGAACAACTTATAGTCTACATTCAGAACACTAATTGGGCGATAGTTACTGCATTGCAATCTACCCTTTCCTTCTTTTGGGATGATAGAAATTATTGCTTCCCTCCATGAGGGTGGGACTTTCTTATTTGCCATCACCCAATTAAATGTTTTCAACAACGTTGGGACCAAAAGATCCTGCATTACTTTGTACCATTCTGGACCAAATCCATCTGCCCCTTGCCATCTTCCCGCCCTTTAATCTTTTAATTGCTAAATAGATTTCTTCTTTACTTATTGTGGATAATAACTTTTTATTTTGTTCCTCTGTCTCCTTGATGTCCTGGTTATTGTCTATATGAGGTTGAGAGTATAATTTCTTATAGTAATCCAGAAAGCATTTTTGAAAATTTTCCTGTTCAAATTCTATTTGATCATTTAGGGGATTCTTAATTTTGTGAATAGTTCTCTCTGCTTGCTGTTTCCTGAGCTCATAAGAAAGGAGTTTCAGTGAATGTTTGTGTTTAACCTCCATGAGGTAGATCGGTAACACTTTATTTGAAGGGGTTTGCATAAGACATAAGAGGGGTTTGCATAAGACGTGTCAATAAGTGTCATTCGGTAAATTATGACACTTAATGCAAAGTTAACATTGTTTAAAATGTCTTTATGACAACTTGACATGAACAGACAAAAATGTCTTTGTTACGACAACTTGACATTAACCAAGACAAAAATGTCTTTGTTATGACAACTTGACATTAACAAAGACAAAAAATGTCTTCGTTATGACAACTTGACATTAACCAAGAAACCATAACCTGTCAACCTGTCACAAATATGTCATAACAGGTCTAATTATCAAACTTAAAGAAGTTATTTAGCTTTGTGTTAACATTACATTACCCTGTCATATGTTATGGTTGGTTTTAACTTTGGTTGTCATGACACCATTATAACTGTGTGACATGAATATTTTACTTGTCCTCAAGTAAAGTGTAACACATTGTACTAGTTATAAAGATGTCATTAATGGTTATTACACTGTCAAATGCTTTAACAACAGTGTCATTAATATTTCCCCTTACCTCAAGTAAAGTGGAACACGTTGGACTAGTTATGATTTCTTGGTTAATGTCAAGTTGTCATAACAAAGACATTTCCGTCTTTGTTAATGTCAAGTTGACATGACATTTTCGTCTTTGTTAATGTCACGTTGTCATAACAAAGACATTTTAAACAATGTCAACTTTTCATTAAAAGTGTCATAATTTACCAATTGACACTTACTGAAAACAGTCATAAACATTCATAAAGAATCCTTCATGTTCATGACAGGCAGGGCTCGACATTAAGGCTTGTCCGCTTGTCCGGGACAAGTGGATTTTTTGTAGGACAAGTAGAAGAGAAAATTAGATGTCCGACCAGACAAGTTAAATTTCAAACAAAATAAAATGGCATGTTACTTCAAGTTATGTGCCACTCGTTACGTCTATTTTACAGATTTAATTTTGCCGATTTAAAACAAACAAATTTTTCGCGCTGCCTGTGAATGTCCTGAATGTGACTTACAGAAAGACGCGCGCCGGTATAATGCGCATGCACAGACCACGCGCCAGAAGTTCCCGTGCATGAACGAACATCAACAACACACACAATTAAGCCAAAATTTCATTTGTCGAGTATCTTCATAACATAAGAGCAGTCTTATGATGGACATAAAGAGTTGTAGCTCGTGAGAGAATGAGGCGCGTGTGAGATTGCACATGGTTTTAGTCTCGGTTCACAGCAGCTCCTCTTAAAGGGCCAGCTTTTAATAAAGCATTCTGTCAGTAAAGTTACTGAAAAAACAAAAGGAACAGAGAAAATTACTCACTGCTCTTGACTAAAGAACTTGTGTAGCTTCAATAAAGAGTAGACTATATAATTGATGCAGCCCAGACTGTTTGATAACTTTGTTCAATTTCTGTATATGTCCTACCTAGACAGTTAATTTTTATCCAGACATCAATGGCTTATTGATCATTATAGGTGTTATCAATCATTTAGTTGTTATTGCTAATTTCAGAATTATCACTAATCTGTGTGTGCATTTGGTTTAGAACCAAACAAGTTGACTCATGAAACCATTTGTTTATTATATCGCAATCGCATATCACAACCGCAATATTGACCTCAATAATCGCAATATGACATTTTCTCCAAATCGTGCAGCCCTAGATAAAATTATAAATCTTTACCCGGACAAGTGACTTTTGTGCATGGACAAGTGAAACATAAATTTACTTGTCCGAAGGACAAGTGCCTCAAAAAGTTAATGTCAAGCCCTGACAGGTGTTATGTCATGTTTATGACCGTGTCATGACAGTCTTATGCACACCCCTTCAAATAAAGTGTTACGATTAGGTCTCTTCCTGTTCAGGCAGATGTTAGCGTAAACCGGCTTGTGCTCTGATATACAGGGACCTATTTCACATTTTTTTAACCTAAAGAGGTAATTTCTAAACATGAAGATATAGTCTATTCTTGAGTAGACATTGTGTGCGCATGAATAGTGGGTATATTCCCTATCAGTTGGATGACAATCTCTCCACACATCAACTAATCCTAATTCATCCATAAGATGTACCATTCATTTTCCAATATTTCTCGCATCACCTTTCCCGTTCGAAAAATCCAATTTAGCATTTAATGTGAGGTTAAGATCACCGCCACATAATAAAATTTCCTGACTCGTTGTTAATTCTAGGATCTGTTTTTACAAAGACCAATTGCCTCCTGGGGCAATATACATGTTTAAGAAACTCAGAGTAACTCATTACACCATTACATATCTTCCCTCCTTATCTTTATATTCTGATATATGCATCTTTTTACCGGATTATGTAAGCCATTAACATTGATTGATACCATTGTCACTGATCTGTTACTCATCTAAATTATAGAAGTACACACATTTTAATAGGCTCTCTCCGCACACCCTTGTAAACACTGAACATGGAACCCGTGAACAAATAACATAACTTAAAAAAAAATATATATAAAAAAAAATTCGTACTAAGGTAGTTCTAACTTCCAAGGTAGGGATTCCTGAGGTGGACCCTGCTTCGCCTTTAAAGGCAACTTCTTCAGTGGAGGAGGCCCTTAATGGCTAAGACCTCACTGAGAACACCACCCTCCAAAAACCTTACTTATCCGCTTATTACACACCATTGAGCTTTGTTTGTTTGTTTTTTTAACAATAAAGTGGGTAAACCTCAATTTCCCAAAGGCATAGATGAGGTCCTCTTGAAGGTTCTGAGTTTTTCTTTCTAACCGGGTCCCTCCTCTTGTTCGCTGCGCTGCTCCCCGCTCCTCTGCCAACTCTTCTCCACGTCAGCTGCTTCAGTTGTTCCAACGCTGTTTCTGGCTATCTGATGACCTTCACTGCATAGCCTCTTCTGGACATATCTGCAGTAGCTTCCAGAACTGTGTTGTAAATTTTAGTTTCTTCAGTGTATTTCACCTGCAGCCTAGCTGGAAAGAGAGTCTAAAAGGGGATCTGTTGCTCTTTACCATGATCACCTATTTACCATGTGAAAAGCGCTGTGGGCGCGTGGGGGCCTCAGCTAATTAAAGATAATGAAAGGAGAATGACACAAACTGTACCTCTCGGATTACATAAACTGGAAATATTTTTTTTATAAATTACTTCATTTAAAAGAAGAGAATACAAGCTTTAAAAAGACATCTCTCGTGCCTGTGTGACATAGCCTGACTTCGTCATACTCATATTCTATTGAGAATATGAGTCTGAGACCGCTCCATTAAGCTTTGATTATGAGGCGTGTCGTAACCGAACCAGGAAAAAACAACAACTCTGCACTCAATTGGATAGTCGGTAGACCTACAACCAATCAGAGCAACGCAGTAAGTCAACTCCTTTGCATAGCGCAGTTTTCAACTACAGAACTTACTTATTTTAGAAGTTAAATAACGAGTGTTGCTTCTTTTACTTACTTCTCAATGGGTGCGACCAAAGCAGAAACCACAACGACCATAGGCTTTTCATTACACATCTTCTTAGTGACCATCGGAGCCGGCTAATAAGTTACACTTTTCCCGAATCATGTGGGAAGGACGGCAAAATATCTTTCCGATCGAACAAATGCCTTGATTGCAGTTCTCTGTTTGTCTATCAAAATTAATGCGCTGTCGATTTATTTTACAACAGACGCGACAGCGGAACGTTGATAACGTGATGATTACTTGCAGATCAATCTGTCCATCATCGTATAAAGCCCGCCCTGGCAATTTGATTGGCGCGAACATTGTTTGCCTGATCTTAATTACTCCTCAATGGATCGAGTCCAGACCAAACTTCCTGTCCAAAAAATGTTGTAGGCAGAGTTTGGGCTGGCATCCAGGCTATGTGTGACAAGTATTGAGTTACAATTAATTTTTCAGATCGCGTTTAAAGGTGCATTGTGCAACATTTTATGTTAAAAATAGCCGTTTTCTAACCCATACATGCTGAAACAATCGTCTGATGGGCTGAATGAGCCCTTCTCTGATCACTGCGATCGCCTCTATAATCCTGTACAGTGAAATAAATAAGAGGGATTCGGGCTCGAATCTGAGCCTGGGCGTGACGTCATGCGCGTTCACGCTCGCCTGGCTATGTGCCTATGCTTTGCAGGTTAGTGTATTCGCCGCGTTCTCCGTATCAGAGAAGACAACTCGAGCGACGCAACTTTAGTCAACTTTCCCAAAAGTAGAAGATGGATTCAAAGGGGCTGTTTAGCCTACATCTGGTCACTTCATGTGTTTTCTGTGATCGGATAACTTATTCGATCGTGAAAAGACCAGGTTGAATCCAGACGGATTTGAATCCGATAGCTCAAACCACTTGAGGATGTGGTCTGGGCCGTATTCCAGACGAAACTGGACAAGTGTAAATGCATCTGGTTGTTGAAAACAGGCTTTTTCATGTTGTTTTAGTCATATATGACGACGTGCATCACCTGAGCAGGCGAGTGTATTCATCAAACCAGCGCGCCGCAATCTATCGCAAATGAAAGTGAAAGTAAGACGCATACGATTATCACTAAGTTACCTTCTACCTCCACTATCTTCATTAAAAGTAGCCTTAAGAAATGAAATGATCTCATACCAGAGCTTTTGCCGCTCTCTCTTATTGCTGTCTTTGCTGATTTTGAAATAGCCGAAGCCGATGATCAATAAATGCAGCTCATCTGTTGCTTTCGGTGACGTGCACTTCATGAAATCTATATAACGCGGGAATTGAATATCAGATTAATATCCGTTTTGCAAAAACACATTTATGTGACCAGGTGTAATGGAATCGTTTTGATAAATCAGATAGATCTGAGAAAACGCATTGTGGCCAGGTGTAAAAACAGCCCCAAAGAGACCGGCTTGTAGTTCATTCCAAACCCCAACGCAAACTCCACGTAAGACAAAGAAAATAAAACTTCTGTCTGTCCAGTGCCAGGCGTCGGAATAAGACGAGAGTCAACATCGGGAAGGCTTTCAACAAACGGAGAGATCTCGGGCGGTCTGCTCTAGGGCTCAAACGTGTTCATGAACGTGTTTCCATAATAACACAATCATAAGTGGATACAGTAAGCACATAAAACAGTTCAACATGGAGATCGATGGAAACAAAAGCCTAAGTTTTCTACTAACGTTACCCCTGTTTTCCCCTCACACACACATAGGCCTACATAAGTGTGTAATTTACTCAAATGCCTTTCCTTTCATATATTTTAAATGGCTTGCAGATTTATAACTGTATTACCTCATTATGACTGTAACAAAAGATGTGTGTGGCTGTAACAAAAGATGTGTGTGACACAGTGTGCGGCTGATGCTCCAGTCCTTTGGTTATGAACAGCTCGTGCAAACGTGCGTGTATGCGTGTATTCCATGAGCGCGCACGCAGTTTCGTTTATCGCCAGAGGGGGCGTAGTTCTGCAAAAACTCTGAGACTTGCGTTATGCTCCTTTAAGAATGAACTTTCCTGACAAAGAGAACGCAAAACTTGCATCATGTTTATTTTTCTTTATTTGAGGAAAAGCAGAACACTTTGTTTTTATTGTGAGTATACACAAAAAAAGAAACTTAACAGGATCTAATGATGATGTATAACACTTATATGTAAGATCAAAATCAACTGAGTATTTTAAGTCTCTTTTGCACTGATAAGTGCAAAAAGTGAGCCTATTGCACCGGCGCGACAGCCGACCCCAGGAGGTTTTAAGCATGCAGACCAACCACCCAGAACATTACAATAATCTAGCCTTGAGGTCATGAACACATGAACTAATTGTTCTGCATTTTTAAATGAGAGCATATTGCACAATTTAGATATATTTTTAAGATGGAAAAATGCAGTTTTACAGATACTAGACATGTGACTTAATAGTATAGAAGCTTAATAAATAGAAGCCTGATTGAGGGTCTGAGGGAGAAGGCCTTTTTTGAATTATTCATTAAACACATCCAATAATAGATGGGATCGTTTTTGCCAAAACACTTTATAGAATTCCACCGGGTACCAATCTCGTCTTGATCTTTTCCCAAACTGTAAAGAAGAAACAGCTACATAATGTTCTTCAATTGTAATTATTTGATATAATTTCTCTGAAGGTGATTGTTCAATGCAAATATTTATTTAACTGAATTGCAGCCTTTGTGGTTTCACAATAGCACTATGCTATATTATGATTTTTAAATGGTTTTAATATACCGTGCAGTCTTTGAAAACTGTCCAATTATGCGGTTTATGGATTCTCATCGTGGATTGTGCCACTCCCGGTATTTTGCCGGTCAATTTTTTATTTTTTTTTAAATCGAGTAATTTAATCAAGGAATCCTGACAGCCCTAATAGATTGGTCAGTTAGTCGAAATATCATGGCTTAACTAGTATTTAAACAGTTTTTACTAAATGAAAATAAATCAATATTGTAATTTCCTTTTCTTGCTTTTTGATTATTTGCTTATTTGTTTTTTAGTTAAAAAGAATGTTTAGAAAAGAAGTGGGAAAGAAAATTCCAGAGAATGCAGACTCGCAGAGTAACAATTCACAGTCAACAGAGAAAACGGAGAGCATAGAAGGTACTGCACTTTGTATTCACTTTTAAACCAAAAACTTAACTGATTTGTCAATAGTCAGCATGGTCCATGTAATTGTTTCTTCAATATCCTATTCAAATATGTCTTTAATCTTTCGCTTTATTTTGATACTAAGAAATTGTCTGATATATTGTACCATGTCTTATGCTTCAGGTGAAAAGAGAACAGTGCAGGAACAGGATTGTTCTGATGATAATTCTGTTCCATGCTACCCCAACAATGGTCCTGTTCCATGCCAGGATGCTCTAGAGGAGGGAAAAGAACCACCATTGGATGGTCTTCAGGGACAATGGGCCCATTTGGGTGACCAAGACTCAGATGAGGACCCAGGTGATGATACAGATGATACCAGCTCTGTCACTTCCTCTGCCAGCTCTACGGCCTCACTGCAGAGTGGCCCAACACGGAAAAGAGCGTTCCTCTCTATCCGCAACCTAAAGAGAAAACACAAGAAGAAGAGGACAAAGTTTTCACGCGAGTTTAAACCAGGAGACAGGTGAATGAATGTTTTGCATTTGTGACTTCAGAAATGATAATTCTGTGCCAGATAATTGTTGTAAATCATAGTGCAATACAAACAATTCTAAATAACTGAATGATTTTCTTGAACTTTGACACTGGATATGGTTATAAAGCCCCGTTCACATTACACGCGACTTTGTCGCTGCAGGTTGCCAGTGGCTGCGCTGGAGGGCGTTCGCCACTACTGGTTGCCTAGTAGTGTTTGTGAGTGACATTCACGGATGTTACTCTGTGTTAGACAACAAATGCGTTTTACTGCCGCTACAAACAAATATTTTGGAAGGAAAAGTATAAATATAAATGGAATCAGTACATAAAATGCATAATATTAAAGGTGGGAATACCTAGATTTTTGCATTAAAATATCCCAAAATCACAAGGCCAGTGTTATATATTTAGTTAAGATGATAACTTACAATATTCCAAATGTTTCAAGCAATGTTTAAATCACGAGAAAATAGAGATTTTAACCAAGGAAACGGGGCATGTGAGCATTGGGTGAGCTGGGAGTTGCCAGTCAATCGCGTCATATCTGCGTTACCTCGGTTTCCGCTCGTACTACGTGTAGTCCTGGATAAATGCGGAAGTTGTAGTTGTGCGTTTGCATCTATCAAGCAACAAACGTCAGCTTGTTTCGCGCATTTGTAATGGAATGGTGCACATTCTGGTGCATTATTCTTTTCAATTATTCTCGGAATGTGAACTGTTGGCTGTAAAGGGGGTCGCACACCGGATCGAGAAGAGCCGTGCCATGTCTAGGACAAAGTCCAGTATCGCACACCGGACGAGAAGAGCCGCGCCACGTCTAGGACAAAGTCCAGTATCGCACACCGGACGAGAAGAGCCGCGCCACGTCTCAGGACAAAGTCCAGTATCGCACACCGGACGCGCACTTTCTCATCAGTATATGGCCAGCAATATTGTTATGTTTAATGACATGAAAGGAAGATAATGTCTGTTCTATGTTATGATTGTACTGTACAATTAAATACAATCGTTGCTGAGTCTGCAGTCTGAAAATTTTACCTCAGAACATCCGTTAACTGAATGAATTGAGAATATCACCTGAAAAATCTAATAACATCAGCAATTGTCATTCAAGCAGCTGATTTATGTAAATGAATGCAAAACTAAATGCATATTGCAGCATAGGGCGAAGTCAGCATCTATTAGCAACGATTTGACTTCAAACCCTCTCCACCATAGCTTCGATCCAGTGACTCGTACAGTAACATCTGTGATAACTAATTTACTTTTAAACCTGACTTTTCTTGCGGCTATTTCAGTTTAATGAAAAACAAGCATGTCATTAAACGCAACATTTATAGAAATCGAACTTTACCTCATCCATGAAAACTAATTTTCGATTCCCGTCTGACTGATTTATCCACGGTGGAGTTGAAAACAACAGTTCCCATCATTCCGCGTTCCTCCACGTCGTCATCAAGCAAAGCCGTTGTTGTTGTTTTGAATGTAGCGCCCTCTAGCGACATGCCAATCTTAGGTATTGTAGCTTTAAAGATGAACGAGAAACAGTGAGTGCTCTTTGCCATCGCGGCTATTTAACTGCTGCAAACGGGCAAATACCGGTCTATCTGGGTTCCCAAAACCATTCAGTCATGGAGTCAGTATGGTGAACACCACTGTATGTACACAGAGATATATCATCCATTATAGGACAGATTCTGACTGCTAAAATGAGCTTCTCGTTCAACTTGCCTCGGTCAGACTCAGCACTGAAGAGTGACGCACTCCACTGACTACACTCCTATTGGTTGTTGCTCGCGAAAATCGCCCTTCATTTGCATAAAGTTAAACATTTCTCAACTTTGTCGTGTCGCTGGACACGCCCACCGGTCGCCAACGGTCACTGTCGCCGGAAGTCGCCCGCTCACCATTGATAATGAATGGCGTCACGTCGCTTTGTTGCGTGTAGTGTAAACAGGGCTTAAGGCATATACTGTCTGTCAGGGCATGGGTAGTGATTTCTTTTTTTTGGTGCCAAATTAAAAACCATCAGGAGTTTAGAAAGTCTAGGAAAACATAGAAAAATTTTTGAACACTGAATGCAGTGAAAATGTTGCTCCCTTGGAGTAAGTTACTGCAATAAGATCTGACCCAATGTCTAAACAGCAAAAATAAATACTTTAGGTAATAAACATACTAATTAATGCAGGAACAGTGCATTTCAGTGCAATATCATTATAATAAAATCATTAAGTTGAATTGCAACCAAAATTGTTAAAATTATTATTAAGGTTTTGATCATTTTGTTTTGTGGTCCTATGGATGAAACAAAGTCAAAATAGAATTTTGATATATATGCTTAGAGACTAGAAAAGGTATAATGAAACCTTACCTTGAGCTCTGTATCCGTTCACCTGTTCTCATAGTATGGAGAAGATTACTGAGGAGATGTGTGTATCACTCTGGCAAAACATAGACGTTTTTTAATGTCTCTTGAAAATGTTCTTGATGTGCATATATATTATCTATGTCATTTCTTTCTAGCTCACTAGAAGAGAGACAAAATGGATCATATTGCAAAAAAAAACATATTGCCTATTTTGAGATGGAACTTACCGCACATCCAAAACAATTATATAAAATGAGCTTCTAAAAATGTGTAAAAGGAGCTCACAACAGCGGCAGGAATCCCTCTGTCACACACACACAAGCGATCTGCTGGGAGGAGTACTTTAAACTACTTTAAGTCTTTCTTTGAAGGGGTCATATCATAATATATCATATTTCTGCCAAAATAAATAAGACTTCAGTTAGAATAGACTCTTAAATGGTATGTCTGTTTGTGCGTAGGGTGGCAGTTGAGGTTGTCTCCACTGTAACTTCTGCAGATGTGATGTGGAAGGATGGTAAATTAGAGACAGGGATCCGCTCCAATGACCTGATCCCTATCCAGCACCTGGACAACCATGAGTTCTGCCCTGGAGACTATGTACTAGACAAACGACGTATGTTCTTTTTATGACACGGTTGTCGTTTTCAATATGGCTCTTTATTGTTTCATGCCTTTGTTTGTTGGAACTTTCTTAAGCATCAGTGAAATCCTTATATTAGGTTGATTACAATTGAATTGTCACATAGATAATTTAACCTAACTTGATTAGATTTTGCACTTTACTCACTTAAAGTAAACCCTATTTATTTTGGCTCCTGCAGCCCAGGCTCTTCATGATCCAGGCATCTATGGGGTGGTTCAGTCAGGTGATCATAAGGCCAGAACCTGTGTAGTCAAGTGGGTCAAACTCAATGCTGCAGGCGACAATGTTGAGGTATTTTTAATATTGTGATTAAGAGATGTTTGGGATTGTCTATTTTCATATTGTTTAACTAATATTAAATGTAGGTGATTGGGGAGGAGGAGGACGTTAGTGTTTATGACATTGCTGATCATCCAGATTTCCATTTTCACACAACGGATATTGTCATAAGGATCGGCAACTCTGACACAGAGGACTGTGAAAATGAGGTACATGCATAATTTTGCATAGAATTTTTTTTTTACTTTTTCAGGCTTATGACATTGCCAGTGTGCATTTAAGTGTAAAATGTAGCTTCCGATTGTCATTTTTGTTATTCAATTCACCTAGTATTTTTTCATTTTATTTATTTATTTAATTTAAAACTGGTTTTATTATTTGTGGTTTTATTTAAGTGGACAAAATGTCTTGGTGCGCTTATAAGGTTTTTTGATAGTTCTTCCTTATTTTTAGCAATTTTTTGAAAAAAATTCTCCATGGCATTTTCTCCACTGTCCATGTAGAGATCTGTTGGCCAAGTGTGCAGGGTTGATCTGAGCAGTAAAGTGGAGGTTGTGTGGGCTGATAATTCAAAGACTATTGTTCTGCCACAGGTATGCACCAGTCTATCGAGCTATTTAATTTTAAACTGATAAATGATTTGCTACTGAATGTGCACACATATGACCCTATGACCCTGGAATTAACACTAATTTATTCTTTCTCTCTTAGCACTTGTATAATGTAGAGTTCTGAGATCTGAAGAAACATATTATGACTCTGCAGAAGGCAGCAGTAGTGGTGCCTCATCTGAAGAATGGGAAGATGAGAGTGACAGCTGGGAGACAGATAATGGACAAGTTGAAGAGGAATCAGGAGGTGGGGAGACCATCCCAGTCTCTTCCCCCAACACAGGTGTCACTTCTGATTGCAAAACCCATGGCGTGCATGCTTCCACGACTACAGACTCACCAGGAGCTGTCTCCACACCTGAACTTCCTGGAGGTAATGAATCTCTTACAATTATATTATAGGATTAAGTATCAGACAAAGTGTTCACTCTGGTCCATTCATATTGTTTTACAAGAGAAAATGGGTACACAATGTTTTCCATCTTAAGTGAGATTACATTCTGTAGGGAGTATACAGATGGTACTCTACCATAATCTGGTTTTTGCCACCTTTTCTTCTTTTTTTCACCATGGACTGTACTTTATAATGCAGTAGCCAATAGGGCTGGGCGATATGACGATATTATCGTATATTGACGAATGTCTCGCAAGTATCGTGATATCGATATCGAAGTCTGTTTCCAGACGATAAT
This sequence comes from Hybognathus amarus, assembly GCA_030378365.1. NCBI lineage: Eukaryota > Metazoa > Chordata > Actinopteri > Cypriniformes > Leuciscidae > Hybognathus > Hybognathus amarus. The sequence continues at coordinate 132,164 of JAQIUQ010000701.1, forward strand.
CGTCAATAAAAAAATAAAAAAGACAAACATATTTCACATAGCCCTATAGTTATACACATATTTATTTACATGCAATAGCATGATTTAAATATTTTCTGTAGGCTAGTAGGGTTCGGAATAGAAAATCGATTCTTCTTGATAGCATTCTTTAAGCGCAAGACGCGAGAGAACACTTCTGCATGAGCGCTGTTTACTGAGCAGCACACAGCCGCTTCTCGTGCACGGACAAATGTGCATACAATATCACACAAATATACTTCTTGTTAATTTATAGCATGAAATAATAAACATGATTAAACATCAGAAGAATTGTTTCAACCATGGAAAGACGTCATTACACATCTTTTTTTTTCAAGTTCGAAATATCCCCGACCTGTAAACAGAGTCGGTAAGCAGGCCTGTGTCTATTGAATCCGTGCATTGACAGCCTGTACTCGGTGCCAATATTTGAAGTTGATAAAAGAACAAAGGATAAAGAAAATCTCTCGCTGAACTTTTACAGCCTATGCCTAAACTTAATATTGTGTGCCTGTTGTTCGGCGCTGACTGCTCCAACTGCAACACGAGTCTGTGTTGGACTCAGCATGCGACTTTGAGATGCGTTACCTGTCAAAGATCATTTATCACTTTCGTAATTCTGCTAAACATTTTTTCCTGGATTTCTTGATTTTTATATTTTCGTTTTCGAAAAAAAATAATCCTGTTAATTCAGAATAGCAGACATCTCCAATATTTTATTTTGGTTTAGTATAATAGTTCATCAGAAAAGTAACTTTACCCGTTTCTGAATATTAATTTAAATGTTGCACATAATAAACAGGCCTTCTAAAAAAATAAAAACATGATCATTGTAATTAAAATTAAAATTTCGTTAGGTATATTGCAAACGGATGAAGCAATTGCGTTGCTTTGAATATCTCATGCACGCGTTCAGAGTTTGCAATGTTGGGAGGTCGGTTACAGATATCGAGCGTTATACTTTGCTTTAGATTAAAACATGAACAAAAATACATAAATAAAATACCTAAATATATAGCCTAATTATTAGTAACTTATGTTTCTAAATAAATAAAGCAGTCATTTTTATTGAGCGGCTTAAGTTTTTGCTCATGCAGAACAAAACAATTGGTTTTAAAACCTAATTTTAGACAAATAAAATAACAAATAGCCTATATTATAGTTTGAATACAAGTTTTAAAAAAAGCGCACGTTATAATTAGGAAATTAACTTAGGCTATCATTAAATCAGTCGATAACGCTAAAAAAAGAAAAGAAAAGAAAGAGACCGGACCTTAAAACAAATAAGCACCTGTCACCTTGACATCAACACGCATTCACTGTTCTTACAATCATCAAATTCGGTTCTGTTCTGTTCTCTATTCAATATTGTAAGCTATATTATATATTGAATTATATATTATATATATGAATTATATTATATATCATTTCTCCTCGCAAAACGAAATTCGTTTCAAATAGCCTAGGCGATGTGATAAGAACAGTGTGGAAATTTTTAGCTAACCACACAAAGCTAATGATTTATGCTCGTTCAAGCTCAAACTAAGCGAAGTAAAACCTTTACGTGCCAATCATTAAATTAAACTAGCTGAATTAAACTGGCTTAGACGCTCAGCTGCTTATCTGAGGTGATTTGTGTGCAGTCGCGCCATATCTGACTAAAATAAACATGACATATGGCCTATAACACGCGGCGGGGCGTGTTGGGGGGCGGGGGCTTGGGTAGACGATATTATCGGATATCGCGAATATTTTTTAAGGCGATTATCGATAAAATATTTTTGACATATCGCCCAGCCCTAGTAGCCAGCTAAAACCCCATCTAAAAAAATAAATAAAAGACTTGTATTATGTAATTTTCTCCTTGTAATTAAAAACAAACAAACAATAGAAATGTGAATCATACAGGCTATACATTTGCATGGTTGTATTGAGTGTGTAAGCGTAGTTTCAAAGGCTACTTGAGTTAGTCTTTGCATGGGAGTATTAAGAGTGATTAGACAATAGCTCAGTGGGTAACACGTGGTACAACTTCTCTAGGGGATTCAAGTTCCGAGTCCCAGTTCAAGATTTTGCTCAAGCAAACATCAGTTTGTTGTCTAGTTTAATGATTGTCACAAATAAGAACATTTGAAAGGTAAATTTTATTGATTCAATTCAATTTATTGAACCCTAGCTTATGTTTAATTTTAATTGATGGGCTAGGCCTGCTTAATGACAACAACATTGTAAATATTTGCGATGCAACACTTGACGCTCATGGACATTAGCTAGAACGCTAGTGAGAGGTGAGACCGGAGTTATCAAGTTATCAAAAATGAAGAAGCAGTCATTTTGTGGGCTGTGTATTTCTTCCTTTCAGGGAGTAGAACATTTCTTGCACTATTTGAGCATGGTGCTTTTCTAAATGGCTTGGTTAAAGCTGCAGTCCTTACAAATTTTACAATATGTATATAATTTGCGAGTACATTGTGAATCTCAAATCATGTTTTTGTCTTCTGAATCACTGAATCACTACGGGACACCTATAAAGTGTTTATATTCTGACTATTTTAGACTGGTTTGAGTTAATCATTAACAGCTTAATTGTTTAAGAGGGAGAAAAGGATGGTTTTGGATCGGTATCGCCAGATACTCAAGGTTGTGGTATCAGACATGAAAAAGTGGTATTGAGCGAGCCACCCCTACTCAAAGATAGTATGCTATTGGTTTAAATATAAAAATGTAAACACATATTGTACATTTCAAGGTTTACATAAATTCTTGGGACAGTTTTATTTATTATTAACCTACAGGTTTGCATAGTTTATTTATTCCTGTGTGATTTTATGTAAAATGAGGAATACAGAATCTTATTCTTATCCTTGCTAGATTTATAGTCTAAATGTTGGCAAAATAATTATGGTGTAACAACTTAACGGTGTTTTAGAACTGCACGAACACACAAATCTCTGCATAAAAACAGTAGCATGTTTGGGGTTTGAACCAGTGTCATTGACGTTGCCTTACCAATGCTCTACCACTCAACTACGAATTGATTTTCGGAGAATTAACAAAAGTTCCCTTTTTCAATCAAGTAATATAAGTCATAAGATATCAACATAAAAACCCAAAACGAATCAAGAAAGTAAAGAAAAGAAGATGGATCCTCCAAAAGACATTGATATGTACTCTCGTAGTCATAGTACTTTTCCAAGTGTTCTGAAATAAGCGGCTTGTTCAATCCAGGGTAGAACAAGGCGCTTATTTCAAACATTTGGAGGACTTAATTTGTGGTCTCTTTTGCACTGATAAGGAAAAAAGTGAGCTTGTTGCAACAGCGCAATAGCCTATCCCAGAGGGTTAAATCTGGAAATATTTTGACTTTAATCTCGAAATGCTTGAATTTTTTTCTTTTTTTTTACGCTGCGGTACAGGGCTTCCATAAATATGTATCTGCTATGTAATATGCTGATATGGCAATAAACTCAAATACCAGGTACCAAAAAAAAAACAAAAAAAAAAAAACATCAGTGGCATCACTAGGTTTTCTGGGCCCCTTTTTTACAGTTTATTAGGTAAGGGAACACTGTTGTTCACAACCTCTTTTTCCCACTTAGATATGGCCCTTTACATCAGTGTTGTCTGTCTTTGATGTTGCAATTGATGGTGTTTTCACCTAAAAGCTAATTATTGTTCCTTGCATAGGTGGAGTTGCTGCGCCTGAAGATAAGCCCAGAAAGAGATCTCCACCACGGGGATTTCGAGAGCTTAAAGAAGCCCTAAAGATTTTAGAAAGTTTAAAGAACATGACTGTTGAGCAGCTCTGGACCGGATCACCCACTTCACCCACTGCCGAACCATCAGCCTGCAACTGCTGCCACAACCCCTGTTGATGCCAAACCCACAAAAGAAAAACGCTTTTTGGATGATATTAAGAAACTTCAGGGAAACCTGAAAAAGACTCTAGACAATGTGGCCATTGTAGAAGAAGATAAAATGGGAGGCTGCTATAGAGGAGGAGAGAGTGATGGCGCCTGTGCTAGCTGAACCACGAGACGCCTGTGCCGCTCTGAGTGGCCTAGTGACACACCAGTTTTGTGTCAGCAGAGTGGAGGCAAACCAGGTGTCACCTTCACCAGTGCTAAAGGGGAAGTGTTTTCTGTTTTGGAATGGGCACCAGGTACTTACTGTACACCAAACGTTTTTATTTTTTATTTTAAATAACATTAGAATTATTAGGGCAGGTTATGTTCCAGGTTAGAGATTGCAAACAGAACTTGGACCAATCAGCTGTGAGCAAAGTAACATGTCTGACGCGAGTAAAGTCACTCCACCTGTTTCTACTCCAAATTAAAGGTCACTATATAGCAGATAATTTTAAAAGACAAAATCGTGGCTTTTAGTAAATAAATTTGTATTATTTAGAAATTATTTCTGTAATTATTATACCTTAAACAATCTCACATGTACAATTTCAGTTCATCAATTATTATTACACATATTTTAAATGAATAAGTATATAAAGGTAATATAAATACGCTTTAGAATCAATATATGAAGCTATAAAATGACTACATGCGAGTTTAAATACTCAATTCTCTATACCTTTATCAACTGTATACTAACTTCACAACTTTTACTTGCACTGATATACAGTAATGTGACTTTCTTTTAGTTGTCCTATTTCATAGACAGCTATTTTATTCTTGCTGTGTAAATTTGTTTAAATTCTTAATATTTTAATACTTTTATTTAATAAGTGAATTGCGCTACTTCTCTCGCGAGAAATTAATTTCAATGAGTTTTGAATGAGTTTCACTCTTTCTCAGCATGTGATTGGTCTGTTCGCTACTGATGTCACTCCTAAACTCGTAAACTCAAGATCAAAGCCTGAGTTGACAGAGAAAGTTGATGATCAGCATCATGGTACCAACAAAGCCTGGTTGGATTGGTTTGGTTTTGTCAACTCGAAACTAATCCTGCAACCCTGAGTTTGTTCAACTACCATCATGGTACAGGCCCTTGGTTGTATCTTCAGCAGGATTCTTTATTGAGAACAAAGCTGTGGGTAGCTGCAGTCATCGTCAAGTATAAACGAAGGCAGTATACATTGTAGTTTATATACCTTTCAAGGGGGAGGGATTACATAGAGGTGGAGAAACACCGAGACAAAGCATGTAAATGTATATAATGCTTTTTTATATAAATCGCTTAATTTAAAAGAAGAGAATTTCAGCTTCATAAAGAGAAATCTTTCGTGTCTCTGTGACAAGTATTTACTGAGTTACAGTTCATCTTTCGGACGCGTTTCAGAAAGATTTTTGTGGAGACAGAGTGAGCACCCTGTTTATTTTATTTATTTTACAAAAACACAAGGTTTTGATGTTATTAAGAGTGTACACAAAAAAAGAAGATCCTCTATAGTTTATAATCATGTATTGATTTTATTTATGTGACCATTAATGACGGAGTATTTTAAGTCTATGCTGCAGCTATGTAAAAAAAACCCCACCAAAACACGGCGCCGCGTTACTTGACCTCAGAGGGTTAATGTCAGCAATTGCTCTTTAAATCTCATCTATGCCTCGAAATGGAAAACACTGTACAGTTTGAATACTATTGTATTGGAACCTAATTAAACATTTAATGCATTTTCTAACACTACACAGTGTAAAATCTAGAGTATAGCATGCTTTTTTCTGTCAACTGCGGAAACAACTTAAAATACTGTCATTTTTGGTCATACAGAAAAGAGAGATAACATCTTTCTACTTTTATTTGTGTAAACTCGCAATAACAAGAACAAGTTGTGCCTTTGTAAAATAAAGAAAACAAACAGGATAAAACAAAACTCAGTGTATACTTGCCTCACAGACATGAGAAATATATTTTTAGAAAACTTAAACTATTTTTTCACAACACATTTAATTACTTTTTGATTACATATAATCATTACTTTTGCTCGTGTGCTGTGGCAAGCTTTATGCGCACATTTGAGGGCTGATTAGGCTATGTATTTATAATAAGCAATTAAAAGCTCATTATCATGATTTATTTATTTGGCTTATTAATATATGCGTGCGATTAGTTGACTAATCGTTTAAATGAACGACTACTAGAAACAATTTTTGTAGAGGGCAGCCCTGAGAATTGACTTGCTACTGTATATTTTCATGAATGTGCCTTCTTAAATGAACAATAGTTAATTATTTATAATAGAAATGGTCATTTAAGTGCCATCTTCTAGAACAAAAATCATCACATCAATTTCATACTGCACTTTGTATAATTTCATTCTAGACGCCATCTAAAAATGCCCCCTCTTTCTTGCCATAGACGCCCACTCTTTTAAAAAATGGAATTCCAGCCAGCAGAGGCAAAGAAGTTCTTTAGCACTGTAAGGAAAGAAATGGCCCTGCTGGCCACCTCTCTACCCGATGGCATCATGGTGAAGACTTTTGAGGACAGAATGGTAAGTTTGCCTATATATTTATGAACTCTTGCTAGATTTTTTTGATTGTTGCATTTAGTTTTTTTTTACAAAGTATGGAAAACAATTGAAAAAAAAGTACATCAAATGTTACCCTTTTCTTTGATAAACATTTCCTGTTGTTTTCTTCAGGACCTTTTCTCAGCTTTCATTAAGGGCCCTAACCGCACTCCCTACGAGGATGGACTCTTCCTCTTTGATATTCAGCTTCCTAATATCTATCCTGCTGTTCCTCCTCTCTTCCGTTACCTGTCTCAGTGCAGTGGCCGACTTAATCCCAACCTCTATGACAATGGGAAGGTTTGTGTCAGTCTTCTCGGCACCTGGATTGGAAAGGTGAGCTGACCTACTTTCTGTTCTAATTTCTGACTGATATGTAGGGCTGGGCGATAAAACGATAACGATATGTATCGTGATAGACACGTGATCGATATCAATAAATAATGTGTTCGATATAACGTTCGATATTTTTTTCGACGGAAGAAATCACAGGTTGCGAAGGAAGTTTGGTTGCATTAACAAAGGCACGCACTATCTGGTAACCTAGCGACGTGGGGAGTGACGCGCTAACAGGCAATCGGTGTTGCCAAGTCCGCTTATTCTAAGCGACTTTGGGCTTGTTTTTCTGTAAAGTCACTTGCAAATAATGGGAGTCGCGGGTCGCGTTTTTTTGGGCTTGTTTGTGTAGTTGCTTATTTGGGCTTGCTCCCAGCTCGTTGCCAAGCAGATATTTTCTATGTTATTTAAACATAGGAGTTTGTCTTGCCTGTTCCCTCTCTCCCTTTCCCCATTCATAGAGTTTTTTCCCACCCACATCCTGCTTCTAATTGGCTCTGACCCAGATGGCAACGAGTACTAGCCAATCAGAGGCAGAGCAGGGCAATCGTTTTTTTTTTCTGGTTCAGTTAAACGTCAGTGAGTGATGTTAAAATGAAAATACTTGCGAGTCTGGACCATTCGTGACTGATACTGACTACTAGACTGTAGGAGAGTTTTATATATATTAATTATATGTTAGATATTTTAGATATAGATATTAATTTAATATCGTTTAACTGTTAACCCTTTAACTATCACTCTCCCTTTTTTCATGAAAATCAATATAGACCTATTTGGTCTTGTTTTAAAGAAGACATTTGCCAAATTATTTTTGAAGTGCAGTATTATGAAATTATGAAAGTGAAACAGAAAAAAAGTTATAAGTTTGAGTTTATGAAAATGAACAATGTAAAAATATAATTATTTCTATTTTATATAATATAATATAAACAGTAGGGCACAGTACCAACACTAGATGGGCAGCCAAGCTTTAGTAAAGAATAAAAATAAACTGTACCGTGTGCACAGTTTTACAAAACTGTGCACGTGGATGTAAATTGACATTCACAGTTTAAAACTATCCGAATCCGTCCCCAGAGATTGTAAAACCGTGCACACAGTTTTTTTTTTTCTCATCCCGAAACCTAGGGGGCTCCGTAGAAAGAAAAACTCTTTTGCTGTCTATGAGAAAAAGTCGCTTGTTTTGGGCTTGTTTTCACCGGCTTGGTTGCTTATTTGTCTCGCGAGATCTGGCAACACTGCAGGCAATCATGTAACGGTGTCAGTTTGATTGCGCCATTTCGATGTCTCGTCACTCGTGCTGCTGGATTCCTCTTCAGTAACCGGCCATTGATAAACAGAAAATGAGTGCCCTTCATCTGCATGCCGTGCAGGCTAGAATTGTGAGACATTATTGGATAATTCGCTCTATTCGCGTTTGATGTGAACACAGCATAATGAACAGGCAGCGATGTCAAGATTGTAATGCTGGAGTGAGTGTGCGCGCGCGAGAGAGCACGTGCGCGATCTAACTTTGTGTGTGTGTGAGAGATAGACAGACACGCGACGCGAAGTGCGATCAAACAGTGGAGACAAAAACATAACCTGTCATTTTGTTAATACAGGACATCATTCAGTCTGCAAACTGTTTACTTATAATTGTGTAGCCCTATACTTGCAATAAAACACATATAAAACATATATCCAACCCCTTTTTTAAAACAGTCTGTGTGTTCCATCTTTTGGACAGTCACAAAAATAGTCTCTGACAGTCTTCATCAAACCGCATTGGTTTCCATTTCTTGTCCTCAAAACAGAGCACTAATCTGTTTATTTTTAAGTTACACATTAAAAAAGAGAATAAAATGTGTTGGTAGTATTTTTTTTATACAGAAATCTATTTATAATTCTGATGAGAATAATGGGTTAATTCAAATTAAGGAAAACAAATATATTGATCTGAAATATAGCTAATTAGTTTTAAAGGGCGGGTTTACTGCAATTTCACTTTTTTGATTTTAAATAGTGTGTAATGTTGCTGTTGGTGCATGAACAGTATCTGCAAAGTTGCAGCGCTGAAAGTTTAGTGTAAGCAGAGATATTGTCTTTTAAAAATCAGGAAGTATAATTGCCTACAAAAACGACTCGTTTTGGACTACAGCTGGGTTATGGTACGTCACTAACCCACACATTTGCATCAACCCCTCCCTCCGGAATATGCAGGAAAGGCCATGATCATATTTCAGCAGCTCCTCGTCGAGTGTGTTGTTGTTCACGCAGCTGTCAGGTCTTCTGTGTTCGAACTTCCCACGGACGCTGTACTTCGACAACAATGGATACAATTTATGTTTGATTATGTTCCTGAAAGTGACGATCGTAATCTAGCTCTCTGTGCTGCGCATTTTACGGAAGACAGCTTCCAGAATCTCCACGAGTTCAAAATTCAACAAGAAACTGTTACTAAACATGAAGCAGATCCAACTTTAAAACAAGAGGCAGACACAACCGGACACAACCTGTAAGTAGGCTAAGACTTAATCATTTTAAATGTATTTGCATGTATAATTCCAGACGTAGCCTTGTGTTTTATTATTTTTAAAATGCCAGCGCTGGCTTTATAGGCTTTATGGGCTAGCAGTTATGCTATTTTGTGTCGACAAATGCGTACAAACATTATGGACCTGAATTTTGTATAAGTACTAATGTTGTAAACGTATTTTTCATGTTAAATATGTTTTATGACGTTATTTTCGATTTTGATCAAGAACGTAAACCTGCCAACGCTGTTTGAGTATAACATTAGTAGCCAGCCAGTTGCTATTGTTGCCAGTCAGATACATATTATGTAAAACAAATGTGCATAAAGTTAAAAAATATAGCAAATTATCATTCAGAAACCTTTATTATAAGCCGTGTGGGGTGAGGTTCTGTTTGACTCTCTTCATCGCGGCTTTCTCGGTCTGATTCTGCCTCAAACTGATACTGCAGTCTCGACATATATTTATTTCTGGACCGGAGCTCGCGTCTCCCGTAAAGCTAATGGGCGTTAACCTTCCGGACAACGTGAGCGACAGTTTAGCCAATCACAACACATCGGCCCAAACGAAACCAATCTGAGCCCACAAACGTCATTCTGAGGGAGTGTTTTCATAGAATCAGGAAGTGAACCGGTCGTTCAGGGGACAGAGGAGAGCGCGGCTGACAATAAAGGTGAAATTTATGAAAAATAAGACTTTTAAAAAAAGAAAAACCACGGATACATGCTATATTGCACCCCATAAACACAATCATGCAAAGAAAAAAAGCAGTAAACCCCAACTTTTAAATTAATTCAGGTACAATTACAAAACATATCTCAAGGTATTTTTATTAATTTAATAAACTAATTACATAAAACTATTATCACTATAGATAAACCGGTTATACAGTATGTCTTTATTAATAAAACATATTTAAAAAATACAAGGCTTAAGACATTTATAAAAATGCCTTCTATATTTCTGTTTTGCTTTCCACTCCCTTGTACCAAAATAGTACCGAACCGTGATGTCTGAACCGAACCGTGACTTCTGTGTACATTACAAGGCTGAATCCAGCTTCTTATCCGCAGCTTCTTATTGACGCTATCCGTTCCACCAATAAGAAGCTGCGAATAAGAAGCTGGATTCAGCCTCGTTTTTAATTATTTGAGTTTTTCATGGTTGTGTTGACATATCTGTCTTGGGATTATAATCAGAGGAAGGTTAAGTTTAAAATAAAAACTTAACAATTAAAATGTTTAATTGTAATAAATTTTTTTCTCCTGGTCCTTATTTTAAATGGGTCATAAAAAATTCAATAATTATCGATATCGAACCAATATGAAACACTGATATCGTGATAACGTTTTCAGCCATATCGCCCAGCCCTACTGATATGTTTGTTTTTCAACTAGCCACCTCTTGCACTCCCTTTGGTCATTACTCTTTGTTACTATTAGGGGTGTGCACGAATTTTCTGAATATTCGATATTTTATTATTTTTCAAAAAATAGAAAACTATTAGAATTTTTAATACGTTGCTTTGCTGGCCGTAAATTCAGTGAGTCCATGATAAATCCTAAGCACTGACTCGCAATTATAATTAAATGCACTGGATGGCGTTGTGGAGTGTGTTAACAAGTTGTCTGTGTTTGATCACATAATGTTGTCGTCTGCCTCACGAAGTTTGGAATTACTTGAAAAGGATCTTACTAAACGGAATTACTTTTGATCATATTAATTAATCTGAATTATAATATCATCACCATGAGAAATCACATAAAATCCAAACAGTCGAGTGAGGAAAGACAGCTGTCCATCATTGCATCGCGACTGCAGGTAAGCGCAGCTGGACCCCGTGTGATCAGAGATGATAACTTTATATATATAATAATACCAATCGTAATTTCAAAAGCAGTTTGAAAAGCGGTTATGTAAAGATATATATATATATATATATATATATATATATATATATATATATATATATATATATATATATATATATATATATATATATATATATATATATATATATATATATACACTCACCGGCCACTTTATTAGGTACCCCATGCTAGTAACGGGTTGGACCCCCTTTTGCCTTCAGAACTGCCTCAATTCTTCGTGGCATAGATTCAACAAGGTGCTGGAAGCATTCCTCAGGGAGTTTGGTCCATATTGACATGATGGCATCACACAGTTGCCGCAGATTTGCCGGCTGCACATCCATGATGTGAATCTTCCGTTCCACCACATCCCAAAGATGCTCTATTGGATTGAGATCTGGTGACTGTGGAGGCCATTTGAGTACAGCGAACTCATTGTCATGTTCAAGAAACCAGTCTGAGATGATTCCAGCTTTATGACATGGCGCATTATCCTGCTGAAAGTAGCCATCAGAAGTTGGGTACATTGTGGTCATAAAGGGATGGACATGGTCAGCAACAAATACTCAGGTAGGCTGTGGCGTTGCAACAATGCTCAATTGGTACCAAGGGGCCCAAAGAGTGCCAAGAAAATATTCCCCACACCATGACACCACCACCACCAGCCTGAACCGTTGATACAAGGCAGGATGGATCCATGCTTTCATGTTGTAGACGCCAAATTCTGACCCTACCATCCGAATGTCACAGCAGAAATCGGGACTCATCAGACCAAGGCAACGTTTTTCCAATCTTCTATTGTCCAATTTCGATGAGCTTGTGCAAATTGTAGCCTCAGTTTCCTGTTCTTAGCTGAAAGGAGTGGCACCTGGTGTGGTCTTCTGCTGCTTTCGGACCATTCTCTGTAAACCCTAGAGATGGTTGTGCGTGAAAATCCCAGTAGATTAGCAGTTTCTGAAATACTCAGACCAGCCCTTCTGGCACCAACAATCATGCCACGTTCAAAGTCACTCAAATCACCTTTCTTTTGACCGGTCACCGGCCACTTTATGTAGGTACACCTGTCCAACTGCTCGTTAACACTTAATTTCTAAGCAGCCAATCACATGGCGGCAACTCAGTGCATTTAGGCATGTAGACATGGTCAAGGCAATCTCCTGCAGTTCAAACCGAGCATCAGTATGGGGAAGAAAGGTGATTTGAGTGACTTTGAACGTGGCATGATCTGTTGGTGCCAGAAGGGCTGGTCTGAGTATTTCAGAAACTGCTAATCTACTGGGATTTTCACGCACAACCATCTCTAGGGTTTACAGAGAATGGTCCGAAAAGAAAAAAAACATCCAGTGAGCGGCAGTTCTGTGGGCGGAAATGCCTTGTTGATGCCAGAGGTCAGAGGAGAATGGCCAGACTGGTTCGAGCTGATAGAAGGGCAACAGTGACTCAAATAACCACCCGTTACAACCAAGGTGGGCAGAAGAGCATCTCTGAACGCACAGTACGTCGAACTTTGAGGCAGATGGGCTACAGCAGCAGAAGACCACACCGGGTGCCACTCCTTTCAGCTAAGAACAGGAAACTGAGGCTACAATTTGCACAAGCTCATCGAAATTGGACAATAGAAGATTGGAAAAACGTTGCCTGGTCTGATGAGTCTCGAATTTCTGCTGCGACATTCGGATGGTAGGGTCAGAATTTGGCATCTACAACATGAAAGCATGGATCCATCCTGCCTTGTATCAACAGTTCAGGCTGGTGGTGGTGGTGTCATGGTGTAGGGAATATTTTCTTGGCACTCTTTGGGCCCCTTGGTACCAATTGAGCATCGTTGCAACGCCACAGCCTACCTGAGTATTGTTGCTGACCATGTCCATCCCTTTATGACCACAATGTACCCAACTCCTGATGGCTACTTTCAGCAGGATAATGCGCCATGTCATAAAGCTGGAATCATCTCAGACTGGTTTCTTGAACATGACAATGAGTTCGCTGTACTCAAATGGCCTCCACAGTCACCAGATCTCAATCCAATAGAGCATCTTTGGGATGTGGTGGAACGGGAGATTCGCATCATGGATGTGCAGCCGACAAATCTGCGGCAACTGTGTGATGCCATCATGTCAATATGGACCAAACTCCCTGAGAAATGCTTCCAGCACCTTGTTGAATCTATGCCACGAAGAATTGAGGCAGTTCTGAAGGCAAAAGGGGGTCCAACCTGTTACTAGCATGGGGTACCTAATAAAGTGGCCGGTGAGTGTATATATATATATATAAAGATAAAGTTGGCTTATATATATATATATATATATATATATATATATATATATATATATATATATATATATATATATATATATATATATATATATATATATATATATATATATATATATATATATATATTAGTGCTGGGCAACGATACATTTTTTAATCGTGATTAATCGCATGAATTTCTTGTGATTAATCGCGATTAAATTGTTAAATTTGTTAAATTGATTTAATTGTTGTGTGGAAAATTGAATAATGAATTCTAAAGTAATGTATTGCACACTTTTGATTTAAATGCACTGCTATATACATAAAAGTGCAATAACATGTGGTTTGCAAAAACTTTAAACAAATAAGGTGCTTTATACCAGCAGTATTCTCTTTACACAGTAGCAATAAAATATTTATTGTAAATCTCAACTTAAACATTAATGTAATCAAATCAAATATTAAAACAAAGCTATTTGGCACAGGGGATTACCTTTAATCTAGTTAAAACGAGTCCAGTTTTCTTGTTTTTTTTTCTGAACAGGTATCTTTTATCAGGGAGCAGCAGAAACAGTCAATATAGTTTGAGGTCATGACCACTAGTACAGATATAAGTCAACCAATGTTACTTCTCTGATAGTAGCTTAGGTTTGGTCATGCCATGGTTTCCCACGTACACTAAATAGGCTACATTAAACAGAGGTAAAGCCCAATATACTTCTGCGTCGAACTTATGGCGTAGGCTGTGTGTAGCGCGCGTACCCGACGTGCACCTCTCCAAAAATGTAACAACGCGTCAATACGCGTACTGCAAGCGCTGTGATTGACCATCGATTGACCAAAACCAACATAGTAGCTCCGGCGTAGGTCCGACGCAGAAGTATAAATCAGCTTTAGAGTGAGGTGAAGTGCAGGGCAGGCGCCCCTCAGATCACAATGAATGTAAACGGGATTTTACTGATAAAATATGTTATTTAAAAATCCCATTTTGCCAATTACATTTTCACATTTCCTTATTTTTGTGAATATTAAGCTAAATTAATAATATTGTAGTCAACCCTTCCACACGTAAGTTAAAAAAATCCCATCTGACCCCCCAGCGTGAGTTTTTCAAGGCGACTGTTATTTAGAACCTTTCACTTTAATGTTTCCATGGTGACGCTGTCATTGCTTGTCACCTAAAAGAGCGCAATCACAACACAGCTGAATGAACGATGATCTGCTTTTATGTCATTTTTCCTTTTTTATTCAAAATATTCACAAATGTATTAGCTATAGCATGAAACACTGATATTCCGATTGTCAAATATGTGCAAGTGGATGTGTTTTGTTGTTTAAACACATTTATAACGATCGCGTTAGTTAGAGCTGTATGTTGAGAATCGGATCTGTTGGATTTTGGATTTACAACACGTCAATTTCTCCACTAATCACGAAATACATGAAAGTAAGTGGCTGATGAACTGGGAGAAGAATAGAGCAAAATGTAACTACTTACACAATTACACAATCATGTGTTTCTAACATGTAAAACGTGTCGTCTTATTATTAAGCAGTACTAAAGATAAACTGTTTTAATATATTAAGTACAACATAAGTGCGTAAAATAGAGCACTTTAAGTGCATTATGGAAGTGTACTAAGTGCACTTAAATAAAATGTATTTTAGTGAACTTTTTTTTCACCTCTCCGCAACTGATTGAAGCGCGTGTCCGTGGGAGACAGCGCGAGCCACAAGACAACACTATCCGCTTCACTGATCGAAACGAGCACTTTGATTGATTAAAAAAATAAAAAACATTTCAGCACTATAACGACTCTAATTTGACAAACAAACAAAATGAATGCTCTGCTAGTTAACTGAAGATGTTTAGACCTAATCCATTTTTTTATGGGTTCATGTACCTTGAAAGATGTTTCAAAAAGTAGTGGGGAGCCCCCGAAAAAGTGGTGACGTGCGTTAATGTAAAAGCCCCCTCTCAGTTTTCAGACGCCCCCTCATCAGCTCGGCTGGTGCCGGCTCTGGTGAAGTGGTCGAGCACAAGGTGCAGCGACAAGCCGGGTGCGTTCCTGCTGAAACTGTTGCGGTCAAGCTCGCTGCCACGCACGCGCCCGCCTGTTGCCGACGTTGAATTGTCTAACTTTTTCTCACATAACGCGCAGCCAGCACAAATCATTGGAAGAGAGACTGATCTTCGGTTCGCTGTTTGTGAGTTTCTAGAATCTAAATAGTTATCAGGACATCAACAGAAGGGAATTCATATGGCAGAGCACTCCCGTTAAACTAAGACGCAGACCTATCAGGTAAAGTTATGTATAATTTTAATTAAAGTTAAAAGGCTACAGCTGTGTAGCACAGAAGCCGTCTGGTTACTATCCGCGCCTGTCATTCACTCGTCTCGCGGCGCGGTCTTCCTTTTTATTCACCTGGAGAACCTGCCAAAGCCTCTCTCCACTGCTTGTTTGGGTGGGTTATTTGCTGGCTGACCAACATCCCACCCCTCCTGTGATCCATGGTTTGACTGTAGGCCTGTGTGTAGTATTCAGAGCCAGTACTTGTACTTCACACATCTTTTTCCAGCACTTCAAAATTCAAATATTATATAAATAAATATTTTAGTGTGATGACCAAAACATTATTTGTTCATCCTTCAAAGATGACCCCCATTTATAAACCTGAAAGTTTCAAGATCTAGGAAAACTCACACTTATTTAAAAATATTTTTTTCTTTAAACAAATAGGAAATTTCTCAGGCATTTCTTTCTTTTTGCTGTATCGAAAATGTACCGAACCATGACTTTAAAACCGAAGTACGTATTGAACCGTGATTTTTGTGTACCGTTACACCCCTAATATATATATATATATATATATATATATATATATATATATATAAAGATAAATTTAAAGTTGGCTTATGTATATATATTTACAGAACTGCTTTTGAAATTACGATTGGTATTATTATAGATATAAAGAAGTCATTCTGTTGGATACTTAATCTGCTACAAACTTTCAATTAATCTGCTACCAACTTTCAATCGCTCTGAATGAGCCGCAGTGCGGCTGCTGATTACACGAAAAAACTGACACTTTTCAAAGTCTTGTCAGCGCCTCTTAGCAGCAAAAGGCAGCAAATACACCCCAAATTTTACTGCCGCGGTGGTAAAAAACGCATTCTGGTTGTCTACCTACTGTATCTGCAGGACTATGAATAACATGTTATGAGTGACTACAATTTTTATGTAGCATTATTAGAAACTTTAGAAACAGTGTTCTTTGCATTCTTGTTTAAAAATTGAGTTCTGAAAGTCCATGTACATGCATATTAAACTGTTTACTTCATAAGATCAATTTTGATTATTTGATTGTTAATATGATTCGTGAAAAGCACAATTTGGCTTTATCACCAAATCCTTGATGCCATTTATCATTGTAATCATTATGATTGACGAATGATATGTAATCATTGTATGATTATTGGTCAATGCTGACGTGTGGTTTTTGTTATCTTTTCGTTTCACAGGGTACTGAAAGATGGACCAGCAAATCCAGTTTACTGCAAGTGCTTATCTCTATACAAGGTTAATTCAAAACTTATATAGTATAAAACAGAGAGTGTATTTTTGTGGTAAGTTTTCAACCTTTATTTAGGTTGAAAACCATATTTAGGTTCAAACCCACAAGGGATGTTTTGATTAATGCAGTAGTTACTCTACTTTTTATTTAATAATATCTACATTAAAACGATATGTCATGTGTCATTATTTATTCACCCTTATGGTGTTCCTAAACTTTTTTCTTCTGTGTAACATAATAGAAGATTTTTGTTTTATTTTTGGTTCATACAATGGGGACCAAAACTGTTTGGTTTCCAACATTCTGTCATCTACAAAATGGTAAAGAATTTATTTTGAAGAAAGTCAAAGAGTTCATGATAACAGAATTTTTGGTTGAACTATTTCTTGGATTATCACTCTTGGAGGGTCAGACTTTGGGAAATTACATTTAAAACTTAATTCTTAACTCTTATTTAAAACTTAAAACTTATTTCATTAGAGACATTCATGTTTTTGCTATTGTACCTGCAAGACAATGAATAACATTGTAACATTTTTAAGTATAAAATATTTTGTCTCCACCCCTTTAGGTCTGATCCTTGTCAATGAGCCATACTACAATGAGGCTGGCTTTGACAGTGACCGAAGGACTTCAAGAGGGTTGCGAGAACAGTCGCTGCTACAATGAAATGGCACTCATTAAGATGGTGCAGTCAATGACTCTACTTCTCCAGCAGCCTGTGGAGGTCTTTCAGCAGGAGATCTGTGAGCACTTTGCCTGCAATGGCTGGCGGCTGGTCCATCGACTGGAGTCCTGGCTAGATTTGGATGGGGGAGTGACCGACCGTGCTTCACGATGTGGGGTTGGCAGCTTCCATGCAGAACCTTTGGAGGAGATCCCCTCAGCTCTGGCCCACAGTAGTCCAAGCAAACAGGTTGTGCGAAGTGAAGAGGAACTTGAGGACTCAGGTCTCAGTCCTTCCACAGTGGGGCCCAGTTTACCTCCTGGATCAGCCGGGCAACAGAACCTGAGCCAGAACTCTGATTGTGATAGCTCAGTGGTGGGTGGTGCAGGATCAGAAATACCGGAAGGTTTTGAAGGGGTGTCTGGTTTTGTGACATCTCAAAGTGTAAAACCATGTCAGGAGTCTCAGCCGGCTGTGAGACCAAAGAAGCGAGAAGAGAGCTATCGGAGCTTCCTACCAGAGCGGAGTGGCTATCCAGATATTGGATTCCCGCTCTTCCCTCTTTCCAAAGGCTTTGTAAAGAGCATGCGCGTGAGTTTTGCAGCAGTATTAGGAGCTACTCTTACAGCTGCTGGCGTTCCTGAATACCCAGAAAACAAATAATTGCCCTCCATTGTATTAAATTGTATTTTTCCTCTTTTTCTTTTCTCCCTGTTTATTCAATCCAAGAGCTGTGTTTTTCCCCTTTAACCATTGGTCAGGAACTTGGATCTCCTCATCAGGCTGTAAATGTTCCCAGCAGCCTTTTGTTAATTGCTTTGTAGCACATCTTTAGTTGCTTTGTTTGTTGTTTCCTCTCATTGGTCATGGGGTGGCAGCACATACTATTTGTTTGTATTAAACAATGTTGAAATATCATATGCTTCTATCTTGTTTCCCTGACAACAACTCTGCCGTCACACTGCTCTCTCAGGGAAGTATGGACAGATATGAGACATTAAGAGATACCTAAGGCATGACTGACTCTTTTGTTGTGACTTACTTTTCAAGATTTGTGGTTATAAACCGTGCCAGAGGGATACCTCTATTGGTCTTAGGTGTTGTCCTTTGCTACTGTTTTTTTTTTTTTTTTTTTTTTTTTTTGGAAGGGATTACCACCAGACTGTCACCACATATTGATTTGCACAAGTGGAAGTTCGCTTGCAGAAAAAAGGAGTAAGAATGAAGTTTTAGATAAGATGTGATCTGATTTTTTTTAGTCCTTGGTTCATCAAATAACTATATTTCCAAGCGTGACTTCCTCTTTGGTCCATATTTCCAAATGTAGTGCTGCTTTATATGTTGCATTGCTTTTCAGTCTTGTTCAATATCATCATTCTTTTAAAGGTCTTGGTGACTTGATTTTTTTATCCAAAAAAGACACTGTTGTACAACTGCCCAGTCATCTATACTGTACAGAGCCTGATCATTCCTGCTGGTGTTTTGCACTGAAATCATATGACAGTTGAGTGTCAAGTTTACATTTAAAAAACAAAAAGCAACCAACCAGACACACTAAACTACTCTTCGACTCCTTAAAACTGGAATCCTAACATCCCCTTTCACTCTCCCTCAAATTCCATGGCACAACAGAAATATTTTTAACTTTACTAACTAGTGTTCTCTGTACAGTAATATTATTTACAACTTTTCTTACACTTTTGCCAGAAAGATATACATCATAAATTCAGTTTACACATATGTGAATAGACGATGGGACCTTTGAAATGAGGTTGGTTAGTCTTCTATACATGTGAGAAGGAACCCAGAGTCAACTAATCATTTGAAGAGGTTTGGCAGAATTTTTTTTTTCTCCTTTGCTTGCATGAAGGTCTCTGGTTTGAACACTGACAAGTCCCACCGTTCCCATTCCTAACTCTTTCCTCTTTCCAACATTGTTGCCTTAAAACTGATTTCAAGCTTGAACCTAGGGTTCACATTTTTTTACTGCATTGTCATTTTCCACTAAGGGGCCCAGTCAAAATAGTAGTTATGGTGGAGAGGCATAAATTTTACTAATTATTTTCACTAGCACAATCGAAGAAGTCATATTCTTTCAACAACTGTGAAATGGTTTGTGTATTTGCTTGTATAGATTTTTGTTTTGTTTGATACACTATTTAATCAGCTTTTTCCTGATATCATATGTATCTTTGTTAAATGATTTAGAAAAATCTTCATGTTAATCCTGGTGCTGTGGTTCTCCAGACTACTTGGAGGCAGCAGACTAAGTTTCAGACAGTTCCGAACCTGATTCATTTGTTTACATCAACATCAGACCAGCTGTAATTAAGCACAGCCCACAGACACAAGTTTTACATGCAATAGATCCTTATAATTTTCTTAGTTTTGCACAAAAGGGAGTGCACATAATTACACTTGTTACTACTGGAAGGCATATCATTTTTTTCTTCTTTTTCTAGCCAGTATACTTTTTTGCTGTAGATTGGCTATTCGTCTGACTGGCAGGTGTGTAGATGTAATATACTGCTGATGTTTTTCTGCACGTTAGCTTTCAAGTCTTTTGAAAGACAAAAATACATTTCTGGCTGATGGCTTTGTGCCATCTTAAGAAATTATCATACATGTTTCCCTGCACAAGTCGCTGCCAGTAATATTTTTGAGATGTTTTAGATAAAATTATTTAATTTCTACTTTTTCTCTTTAAATTTATAGCTTATTACAGTTTGGTATTTGAGGAGAAAATATGCTTTATCAAATTGTTTCATATGCACATTTTGCTCCGTTAAGAGAGATTCCAAGTCTCTCTCCTCTAAATCTTTTTCAGCAGTTCAGCCCTCCATGATTTGTTTTTAGTACATTTCCTACATGTAAAGCTAAGTTTCAGAGCGAGAATCAGACATCAACTTTAAACTAGGAACTATTTTCTGTGTGTGTGTAAATATACTATAAATTTAATCAAACTGTTATGAGGAGAGATAACAGCCAAAGCATGTAAAGTTGCTTTAAGCCTTAATGGCTACATGAGACTTGACTGTATAATGTAAACATTTCCACAGTGGCCTGTATTGGTAAACTGAATAAACATGATTTTGTAGCCTAAATCCTCTGTACAGAAGTCATGACCATAGCAATGCATATAATATATAAATTATATATTTAACAGAAAAGTGGTCATGTGAATGCTTGGGGTGTGTCGTAGAGTGTGTGTTGTGTTATTCATTATTTATTTTTTTGCTTAATTTGTCATTTTTTATTTTGGTTGCACTAAATGTAAAAATGTAAGCATTAAACTTTGCTAGCAGAACCATGGGAAAATATTGTGAATTA
Source organism: Hybognathus amarus (assembly GCA_030378365.1). Classification (NCBI taxonomy): domain Eukaryota; kingdom Metazoa; phylum Chordata; class Actinopteri; order Cypriniformes; family Leuciscidae; genus Hybognathus; species Hybognathus amarus. Next base: position 153,212 of record JAQIUQ010000701.1, read on the forward strand.
TCCTGTTTTGTACTTAAGTATTAATTTCTTTTTATTAGGAATTGATCATGCATTGGAATAACAAACAACATGCATTTAAACAAACTTTTATTCAAAAAATAAAAGAGAAATGCTTTCTCTTTGCTTTGACTTTCCAATAGAAAAAATAGAGTGAAAAAATAAGTACTCAGACAATATAACATGACTTTAAACAGTATAAAATGAGTCAGCCACTTATTCCAAAACATGGAGTTGAGCATTAAATCTGCTCTGACATCAATTTTGAACTTGATGGTATTTTTAGGATACATTGGTTACTTAAAAGGTAACCTGTTGCTTCCACATTCCTATCAGACAACTGTATTCCCTGTCCCTAATATACATTTATTCATATCTTGACTTACAACAATCAGATATATTTTAATATAATTTAGTAACATGCAATAGTTCAGTAGATGATTATTTCACCATGTTAAGGCACATCAAAGATTTTGAAGCATTTATATCGAAAGACATTATATATTACATTTATAGTGCAAAACTATGCGGTAACGCTTTCCTTTACAGTCCAGTTACCCATGTAAATATGTACTTTTTTAGTAACTACAATTACTGGGTAAGTACTAGTACTAACCCTGAACCTAAATCTAACCCTGTTCCATGTACTTACCTTATATTAGCCAGTACTTTCTAGGTAAGTACACTGTAAGTACCCTGTAAGTACTGTACAAGGAAGTGGTACCAACTATGCAATGTAAATAAGTCACAATCATTACTCCGTAATACTGCACAATATAGTAAATTAGCAAATACATTTTTGCAAAGAAATTAGTTCTTATTTAACCACTATATTCCAAGTAGGGTAGACTGGGTACAGTTGAGACACCTTTAATAACTTGCTTGCGCAGCCAGCACAAGTTGTTTTTGCTGTGCACATGCATATTAGTGTCCTCTTTGATCGTGGGAAATTTGATCAATGGATGCATTTCCGCTCTGAAGATATCGGCAAAAGTTTTTTTTGTTCGCTTCACCATGCACACTCCACAATGAATAGCTTATTATCCTTATGTGACTGCGTAACTGGTATAACAAACATTATTCTGTATCCTAAAAACGGGCATATTTCATGGTATTGTGTCATTGCAAAATCTAGAGAAATGTGCGAGGTGGCCATCAGCTACCCGCGATAGAGTTTTATTACGTCACACGCGGTATAGTTGTTGTTATGAGGTATATTTGCCTGGTATATTTGTGATATTTAAACTGTGTATTATTAAAGCTGCAGTCCTTAACTTTTTTTTGTTAAAAATATCGAAAGTAATAATAATAATAAAAAACAATCATCCAGTGTTAAAAAAATATCTGCTTACCTTTTCATCGATTCAAAACGTTTAGCTTGTAATAATGATTTTGATTCCAGTGGTACTGGTGGGTTTTCGCAGGAAATTCAAGCATGTCTTTGCTTCATTACGTCACATCCGTGCACATGAACTTTGCTCTATGGCCCAGTCCCAATTCTCACTTGAGCCCTAAGGCCTTCCTGGAAGTGGACACTTGTTGAAAGTGCACTTAGCGAAGAAAGTGCGCAAGGGCCCGAAGCTGTGAAGAGCAGAATTGGGCCAGTTTTGCACACGTCAAAAATCTACGTCAGTTCTGTTGTGATCAGCAAACACTGTTCATTTGGCTAATGTATGTGCCGCTTATAATAGCTGTAATATGACACAATCCTTTGAATGAAAAAATCAATATCTTTTTTACTCTTAGCTACCAACCTTTCTATTAATGTTATTAATATTAAAACAGTTTTGGCAAAGATAAATTGTGATTGTGATTACCTGAGCTTATGCCTTACCGTATTCACAGCGATTCGAAATGCAATTTTAATTGTTATTATGGAAATTGATAATGAAATTCTTCCCATCCCATTCATGAAAAAATACATGTTGGTTATAGGCTATATATTAAAATATTCTTATATGAAATCAAATGACACAACCCTGTCTTTTTTTGTTAAATTTCAGTTTTATTGATCAACAATAGACATTATTAAAGTATAAGTAGCCTAAAAAGTATAAGAAGCTGTACAAGTCAAGAAATAAGGCAAGCTAAAAGATTCAGTCAAATATAAGGCCTGTTCACACCGGGACGAATTTCGCGTGCGATATTCGTCGACGTTTAACGCCTCGTGATTAAACAATGGGCGCCAATGTGAGTGTTCACACCGACGCGAAACGCCACGCGTAAAGCCCCGTTCACACTACACGCGACTTTGTCAATATTATGAATATAATTCTCATTCTCAGACCCCTCGTTTTTCAAACACAGCGCCTCCTGCTGTTCAAAAGATCGAATAACACCCTCACACAGAGTACAGCGCACATTATTATCCAAATCCAAATGCAATTAAAAACAATAGGATGCAATATTGCGGTCTCCAAATAAATTATCCAATAAATATTTGCGTCCCCTGCTTAATGCATGTGCTAAAAAACTAATTGTTACTGATGGAAGGGATACAATTGCAGATTGAACTATCTTCAGAAAGATAGTAGGCCTATATGTGATATTATATTGCTACAATGTTTTTTAAATATATTTTTTATTCAAATTCCAATTTTTCTTTCAGTTCAACCTATAATGGTCTAATTAACATTACCATGCTAACATTACAAAATCAGTTTTTTGATATTTTGAATGCGAAGCTTATTTAATGATCACCTAAACATCATCTTGCTGTAAGAAAAAAAGGAAGAAAAAACTGTGTTCATGACTTTAGGCTACTTTTCGTCTTCACTCATTTATATGCATAATATTTATGCATAATCATAAAATGATGTTGTTGGGTTCGGCAGGGGCAACTCCATCGATGTATGGTGTACCCTGGAATAGCCTACAACATAGGACCGATAGCACATGTCTTATGATGTTTCAAAGCTAAATTATAAACGTTAGCTATCTAAATATTTTCGGGGGAAGAGGCGAAAAACATACATTAACGGCTCAAATCTTGTTACAAACTAACTTTACAAATATTCAATGGACTATTCATATGTTGTATCGATGAGCTAAATTAGTTTTATTAAAAAATAAATCAAACGAGTAGGCTGCTACGATTCGCTAAATAAAATTGAAGATAGCCTACTCACGTTCTGGCTTAAGTTCTTCACATGTTTATCCGATATAATTTGATAGGAGGCGCTGTCTCGAAAAACGAGGGGTCTGAGAATGCGGGACTCTGGGTGCAGGGGACTGTAGATGCAGGTCTCCGAGTCTGCAGCTTCATACTACTCGACTTTGTCGCTGCCAGTCGCTGATCGCTGGCGATGAGGTCGCTAGTGGGCGTTCCATCACTAGTCGCTGAGCGGGACATCCAAAAGACAGCGTTGTATAAGTATGATCAGATGCAATGAGTAATCATAGTATGGGCCTATTTTATTACTGTGATATGTTGCAATAGAATATTAATATCTGTGTACAGATACAAGATATACTGAATATTTCATAGAATACATATAATATTAATATGTGTCCATCAGTATACAGTACTTATGTAATAGGTTGTACAGTACAGTAATAGGTTATTTATATCTAGTATACATTGATTTCAATAACATTATGGAGTATATACACATGTAAATGGAGAGTGTAAATAGCACTAAAATATTAGAAAGGCCACTATAGTACGTTAACTTAGGTTTTGTTTACTGTCTCTGTCAAAAAAATAGTTAATTGTACAGACTATTCAATCATTTGAACCTACTTGGAATGCCCACGATCGCCGAAACTCCTTTCCACGCATCGTTCTTTTTATTTATGTCTCTGTACGTGGGCAGAGACATATCAGAACAAAATTGGGAAATTGCTAACCGCAAGGATCAATTTCTCATCCATCTTTAACTCAGCGTGCACTAAGGCCCAGGGGCTGAGGAGAAGGATCACGCTCCACTCCTACTGGTTGTCGCTCGCGAAAATCGCTCTTCATTTGCATAAAGTTAAACATTTTTCAACTTTTGTCGTTTGTCTCTTGTCACGCCCCATCTAGTCGCCAACGGTCGCTGTCGCGCGTGTCGCCGGAAGTCGCCCGCTCACCATTTGAAATGAATGGTATCGCGTCGCTTTGTCGCATGAAGTCGCGTGTAGTGTGAACGGGGCTTAAAAGCGTCATTTTTAAAAAAACGCCTCGGGTTCGTTTTTTTGGTTTGACGCGCCGCGTCAAAACCTATCCGACCAACGAGATTGGCGGGTTTGCTCACGTGTCTGGTGCTTCTGAAGTTACAGTAAAACACAACTTGGAGGCGCACAAACACAAAACGGTCTTGCCCATGGTCTTGCCGCAGCAGAGCACACATACGGCAGAAGAAGAGATAACCTACAAGGCAAGATACCTATGGGCAAGATTAATGTTGAGCTGCTGGTGGTCTTGGAGCATAACGAGCTATATGATAATATTTATATTAGTATTTCTGTAATAATAGTATAGTATATGGTGTTGACCAACAGTCCTGTTTTCCCGGGACATGTGTAAAACGGAGACTTTGTGCTTTATAGAAATCTGAGTTGAGATGAGAACTGCGCATAGTGTGAAGTGTCAGTTACATTTTGACAAGTGAGGAGATAACTGCTCTGCCGACTCTTTGTATTCTTTCTTTTATTTTATGTTTCTATTGTGACCAGATGTCTGTTTGTGTTTTTTTTTCTCGCTCGATCCCCATGTATGAGGACAAGTGTAAAGTTTGAGTGGTTTTATTAAACGTAGGGAAATACAACAACTCTCATCTCTCGTGCATCTGTTCATCCGACAACTAACTTAGTGCTATGTTTTTATCTCTGGGCATCATCTCTACTTTGCGTTACACATGTCCTGTTTCCACGTCCTGTCCTGGCTGTTTTTAAGTGATGAAAATGTCCTGAGTTTTCAAAAAAAAAAAAAAGGCTGGGAAAGATCAGGGGCCGTATTCACAGAAGAATTTTATCTTACCACCAGGAGTACTCCTAAATCGCACTAAAATATTTTAGCTAGGAGTTTTCTCTTAAATGTTATTCACAACGCCTTTCAGACCTACTCTTAGTAAGGAAAAATCACAACTCCTAAACTAAGAGTGAGTCTTCGTTGCTATGGATGACGTCAATTTTCATGCACGAGCTTCCTCGCAATAATCACGATGATTGGTTGTTAGATGACAGGGCCATCATGTGGAACATAACACAGCAACAAATCATGGAATTACGACATCTAAATATGTCTGTGTCCTACACAAAATAATAATAATAAAAAAGTAATATCATCGAAATGCATAGGCTATATAATGACATATTTGTGCAGGCCCCAGTGAAGTGTAATTCTAAAAAGGCAGAGAGAGAAAAGTCATGAATGAAATTATTCAAGGTACGTAGCCTAAGGGCATGCAGTGTTCACTTATCGCGTCTTATGCGCGCTCAATTTCAGCACGCGATACTGTATGTGTGCCCGTTTTTTCCAAGCCCTCCGTATAGAGCGGTGCGTGTGACTAGAACCAACCGGAGCGCAACCACCGGGAGAATGCGGCGCGCCTTGCATTTTTAGGTGCTATTTGTGAATGGTGCGCCCTAATAAAAACCTTAACTTGCCTAATAATGAAAAAACGACACTTGCATTAACACTGGTTAATTCACATTCGTTTAGCCTCACCGGACTATTTAAAGCAAGGACATGTTGCTCCTATTGAAGTAATGTAGCAATAGTTGAATGACGGTGGATTATGAACTCACCAAAATGGAAAATAAAGCCCAATTGGACGCAGGATCAGTTACTGCTGCTGGCCCAGTTGGTGCTAGAAAAAATGAAAAAAATATAATAAAAGTAAAATTCGGCACTGGGATTTGAAGCAAAACTAAGCGTTGAGACATGGAAGATGATTTGTTTGCAGATCAATGCAGCATTCCCGCTTGTGTCGCGGAGCCCGGACGACTGCAGAGGCGCTGGTATGCGCTACAATCCTTTGTGAATAGGTCTTAGTGAGTTCAGGAGTCCTCTCGACTTCTTTTAAGCTGTCCCAGACTTAGGTGCTACTTTTAGGGCTAAAATGCTTTGTGAATTACTCTTAGTGAAAAAAATTAGGAGTCCTAAAGTTAGGAGTGACACGCCCATTATTTTTAGGAGTTGCTCCTAAATTCGCCAGTTAGGAGCTACTTTTAGCCTTAAAATTCTTTGTGAATACGGCCCCAGTTCTACAGCAAAATATAGATGGGAAATAAATAGGTACGTATGTGTGTGTATGTATATATATATATGTGTATATATATGTATGTATATGTATATATATATATATATATATATGTATAAAGATCAAAATAGGTTTTGTTAGTTCGTTTTTGTAAGTTTGTGAGAGCTATCTTTTGTTACATTTGGAGGCATTTCTTTTAGTTATTTATTATTTATATATTTATTTTTCTAATACAGAAGACATTATTTCTATCATTATTTCATTCATGTTTTTTTAATCTGTCATAATAAAACATTTGAGACATGAATATGATCACCCTAGTATAGTATTCTATTATTATTTCTGTTTTACATTAAGCGCCATCTAATGTCAGGGAATGAATTTCCATGTTCACTCGGCTCATAATAGGCGAAAGCGCTTGGGTGTGAACACAAAAAACGCATTGAAAAGCGCTGACGAATCACACGCGCTGATATTCGTCCCGGTGTGTACGGGCCTTAACGTTCACAACGTTACAGTTAAATAGCCTAAATAAAACTTCACTTCCCCACGATTTGCCAGGGAACAATAATAGATTAATGAGACCAGAGAGTCGCCTGTTAGATATACACCAGCCGAATTTATAGCTCATGTTTAACCACTAACGTTAGACACAGAGCCCGCAGGAAACGTCAGAATGACTGAGCCGGGGCAAGGATGTGGCAGGCGGGTACAGAGCGCTGAGCACCGTCCCGCCGCCCGGTGATCACCTGGAACTCCGAAAACGTCAGGATACATTTTTTTAAACAGGCGCTAACTTTATAAATAAACCACAGATTTGAGCTTTAAACAACTACATTCTCAGAGTGAAAAACTCTTAAAACTACATTTAGTAACTTAATAACACTAATATTTTTACATTTGAACACTTCACCACACCGGCTTCCTTTCTCGTCGGAGTTTGCGCTCCCGAACAGCACCATAGCAACCGTTCTCCCCATTGGTTAGCTGTTCGAAACGTCAGCAACACTACAAGGATTCTGGGTAATATCCTACAGCAAAGTGAGGTCTGATGCGCACTTGCGGAAAGGGTGCATTAAGTGCCCTTACGATCAACCCTGGAGAACACTATTAGAGAATTGGGACACCCTATGGTCTTGCACCCCTTAGCGAGAACGCGCATTGAGGGGCACAAGGGCGCAAGTGCGGATATTGGGACAGGGCCTATCTGGACCTCTGCAGTTACAAGTGGTCATTGTCTATCGGCCGCCTAAGGCTAGCTTCCTGTCTGAGCTCTCTGACCTCCTTGCTCTGATCTGACCCACCTTCTCCAGCTACCATCTTACTTGGTAAGGTCTCATCTCTGAGAGATGAGACCTTACCAGAGATGTATGTTGCTTAAAACATCAGAGATCAAATGAGACATCTAAGATGATATCATCGTGCTAATCATGATCCGACTAATTGGGTTCTTCGGAACACACCTGTTGTTTATGATTCGTCTCGCTGGATTGAGTTATCTGAGATAACTGCGCGTTCTTGCGTTGGTTATAAGGGGACATGTATCGATAGCAGAACCAGTGATCAGCAGCGCTGCTATTGGCTGTTCAGCATGGCCAAAGAACACGCCCAGTTTTTCTCCCAAGCAGAGCAAGCGCCTTTTAATGGAAGGTTATGCTGAATTTCAGTCTTTAATTGAAACGCCAGGAACACCTCAAGTGTGCAAAAGCCAGGAGAGAGTGCTGGCAAAGGAAGACACATTAAATGCGTTTGTGGTGGCCATGTTAGATATTTTAATACCTTATTATTATTTTATTTTTATTTTCATAATTTCATAATTACTTTGTTCATTGTAATATCCAGTCACCACACTATAATAATGGACATGGTGAAAGTGAAGTACAAAAATATTCTACTATTAATATCAATATCTAATAGCCTACTGGTAATTTTACTAGGCCTTATAGGCCTACTAGTCTCTTTGAAAAAGGCACTGTTAAATAAATGATTGTCTGTTTATAAAAGCAAACAGGAAAAGGGCTAATGATGCTCCTGACCCTGGCAGAAGAGCTGACCCTTGGGTTAATGTGAATTGGCCTGTTGTGAAGGGCATCCCTGGGTTCAGCTCTTCCAGACCCACATCAGGGCCCAGTAGCAGCAACACCTTCATTACTGGGAAATGAGATTTAAATTATCTTTGTACACTGTGAAATAATTTGTTGCTGCATTAAATTAAGTAGGCCTAAAATCCAAATTGGCTGGTTTAGTCATTTCAACTGTCAAATCTTGAGTAATAATAAATTGCTTTGTCTTGTGAAGTTGCGAAAGTAAAAACTGATAAACTTATGTTAATGTAAAAAGATTTTGCCATGAGATATTTGCACTGGAGAATGAAGAAAACTTCTCAGATGACTGTCCTTTGGAGGAAGTACTTTAATTTAATTGATGTCTTTAATTGATTTATACTTGTGCCTATGCCTATTATTTCTGACAGGAGTCCACATGTACAGAAAGGCCTACAGAAGAGTCTGCACACAGCAGTGATACAGGGGTGGGCAGTGTAGAGACAACTTTTCCTTTTTATTTGTTGCATGAGGCATGTGTGACACAAACAACTCAGGGTGAAATTTGTTCCCTATGAGTCTTCAACAGAAATAGAAAGAGTATTTTGAAAAAAAAAAAAACTGTTAGGGGTTAACAGTTAAAAGACCCAGAACCAGACATGAGGAATGAAGACCCGGAGTCAGAATTATAAAAAAATTAAAGAAAAGTTTACTGAACATAGTTTGCAGTTTCATCAGCAGAAGTCAGCTTCAAGACTCACACAGGAGTTCGTAGGCCGCCTGCTTACAGTTACAAAGATCACAGCAGTTATACCTTTTCCAAGGTCTAAGTTACGTCATTGCTTACACGTTGAATGATTCTCATTGGCTAAGAAATAGATAAAAACAGTAATTTTCCACACATATACAGATAGACAAAGCATATCTCCATCGATGACGCATCTGACATTCAGAGGCACATCATGACCTTCCAGGTCACAGATTTGAGTTGCTGGGCGCCAGTATGTCCAGAACAACAACTCATTCAATCTCCAATAATGGCAGTGGTTCCTTAACCTGCATCTAAGAAGACTAACACTAAACTTTAGTCTAACTGGAGTAAGACTTTAACAAAGAAATGATGCCTTAAACTTGGCTTCAATGACCCCTTTATGTTTTAACACTCAAAGTCTCAGACCTAAACCAAAATCCCTATTTCCCTATTATTTTCACTGTTACCGCATTCACATAGGACACTAGCAAATAAGAGCTCCTATCAAGGCTGAAGAGAGCCTGAGCTGCTTATTATCAGTTAAGTGTACCAAAACATAATGGTAAAACATTCACTCGTTTGGGAGAAAAACAGATAACATTTGCTCCCCAGAAAAGAAATATTATAGAAAGAATACACTTTAATACAACAATTAAAGTTCAATATAACAATGCTCAATATAGCTTTGACCATCTGTACAGAGAAATATCATATGTGTTGGACGTGTGTGTTCACGACGCCTTTAGGATCCATGAACCTTTCTCCTGATACCAGAGAAATAGACAAATGGCCTTGTGCACCTAAAAGAAGCTGGTTATTTACATCAGCATGCATTTAAGAATATGATTTTACAAGCCAAAGCACAAAGAATAAATATATACGTCAATAAATTATTAAGTAACAATGAATATACTTAATTTTTGATTTTATAAAATAAATACATAATCCTTCAAAAGGAAATATAATATATATATATATATATATATATATATATATATATATATATATATATATATATATATATATATATATATATATATATATATATATGCTGAAGAGGCAAGGGATTTTGACCACCCCTTCAAAACAAAAATCGGGAGAAATAGAACTTGACTAAGAAAAAAAATTGCACTAGAAATAGAGTTGCTTCAAAACTTCTGAGTAAAATACTCTATATCACACAGAGTATTGCTGACCTTGCATAATATCTCTTATTAAAGGAGCATAACGCAAGTCTCTGAGTTTTTGCAGAACTACGCCCCCTCTGGTGACAAATGAAACTGCGTGCGCGCTCATGGAATACCATAGACTTTATAGAGTGAGACATATACACGGAATACACGCACGTTTGCACGAGCTGTTCATAACCAAAGGAGCATCAGGCACACATCTTTTGTTACAGTCATAATGAGGTAATACAGTTATAAATCTGCAAGTCATTTAAAATATATGAAAGGAAAGGCATTTGAGTAAATTACACACTTATGTAGGCCTATGTGTGTGTGAGGGGAAAACAGGGGTAGAAAACTTCGGCTTTTGTTTCCATTGATCTCCATGTTGAACTGTTTTATGTGCTTACTGTATCCACTTATGATTGTATTATTATGGAAACACGTTCATGAACACGTTTGAGCCCTACAGCAGACCGCCCGAGATCTCTCCGTTTGTTGAAAGCCTTCCCGTCCCGATGTTGACTCTAGTCTTATTCCGACGCCTGGCACTGGACAGACAGAAGTTGTATTGTCTTTGCCTCACGTGGAGTTTGCGTTGGGGTTTGGAATGAACTACAAGCCGGTCTCTTTGGGGCTGTTTTTACACCTGGCCACAATGCGTTTTCTCAGATCTATTTGATTTATCAAAACGATTTCATTACACCTGGTCACATAAATGTGTTTTTGCAAAACGGATATTAATCTGATATTCAATTCCCGCGTTATATACAGATTTCATGAAGTGCACGTCACCGAAAGCAACAGATGAGCTGCATTTTATAAATCATCGGCTTTGGCTATTTCAAAATCAGCAAAGACAGCAATAGAGAGAGCGGCAGAAGCCCTGGTATGAGATCATTTCATTTCTTAAGGCTACTTTTAATGAAGATAGTGGAGGTAGAAGGTAACTTAGTGTTAATCGTATGCGTCTTACTTTCACTTTCATTTGCGATAGATTGCGCGCGCTGGCTTATAAATACACTCGCCTGCTCATCTGATGCACGTCGTCATATATGACTAAAACAACATGACATAGCCTGTTTTCAACAACCAGATGCATTTACACTTGTCCAGTTTCGTCTGGAATACAGCCCAGACCACGTCCTCAATGGTTTGAGCTGTCGGATTCAAATCCGTCTGGATTCAACCTGGTCTTTTCACGATCGAATAAAGTTATCCGATCACAGAAAACGCATGAAGTGACCAGATGTAGACTAAACAGCCCCTTTGAATCCATCTTCTACTTTTGGGAAAGTTGACTAAAGTTGCGTCGCTCGAGTTGTCATCTCTGATACGGAGAACGGCGGCGGATACACTATCCTGCAGGCACATAGCCAGGCGAGCGTGAACGCGCATGACGTCACGCCCAGTCTCAGATTCGAGCCCGAATCCCTCTTATTTATTTCACTGTACAGGATTATAGAGGCGATCGCAGTGATCAGAGAAGGGCTCATTCAGCCCATCAGGCGATTGTTTCAGCATGTACGGGTTAGAAAACTGCTAATTTTAACATAAAATGTTGCGCAATGCACCTTTAAAAGATGACTGAATAACTGGCTTTTCTTTACAAAGAAATATTGAAATAAAACTCTAAGCAAATAGAGTTTTGCAAATTTGTCTTGTCTTTTATTTTAGGCTTAATTAAACTTTTTTTTTTATGACGTTGGCAGTGTTGTGTAATATGGCACATGCAATGTCACAGGCCCTGTCAGGTGCAACCCTCAGGCTTCTCAGACCCTGAAATCTTCCCTTTAGTGGCCAAAGCTCATTTCATCGTGTGCCCTTGTCCTAGAGCTGCATTGTAGCTGGTCTGAGGTTTGGGTCAGGGAATGGGGTCATAAAACACCTGTCTCCATGCAGGATCCTGTTGTAATCACTTGTATAATGGAAAAAATGCATTGACGTGACGCTTGCTTTTTCTGTCCGACTGAACTTTTTACCAATTAATAAACATTAAAATGTATAAAATTTTAACATGTATGTCTACCACCTCCCTTATACATAGGTCCACTCTTATATCTTTAAAAATAATTAGTTTATTGGCATTTTCTGCCACCTGAAGTGTGAAAACATCATGTGGGGCGACTGTTCGGCCTTGACTTCTGTTTGGACAACTGGTTTTAAATAAAACTAAAATAATTTAAATATAATCCTTACCCTGTTTGGCATAATATTAAACTTGTTTTCCATTGATTGACAAAGTTATAAAACATTTGAACACACATTTCAATCATAATAAACAAACAAATCTTGTCTGAAGATGTTCATTGTCTGAAATATCATCTGGGGCGACCATCAAGAAAATACAAATAAGGGACTTATATTTTGATAATCATCTCAAAGAGGATGTTGGATCAGCCAGCCACATGGTGAGGGTCCCACAGAGACAATTAGCAGGTGAGTAGTCACTCTCATTTTTACAAACAAAACCTCTTTAAAACTGCTGCAGTGTATACGTCACATTTTGATATCATGTGGGGCGACCAACCTAAAACTGTAAATTATAAGTTTTATACGCAAATCTTTATTTTTAAATTTGTAAACTGTAAATTTGTCAGTGATATGTGGTGAGAAGAAGCTAGCTTGGGTTCTATAGCTAAGCATTAGCCTGTTATACTTGATTAAACTCTGAAAACATCATCTGGGGCGACCAGAGCCTCATGTGGGGTGACCGCCACTGATTGCTTAAATGATAGAAAACACATATCATGTATTTGTAGTTTCTGTATGCAAATGTTTTCATTCATTATGTGCATTTAGTTGTTTTAAATAACTTTCTACATTTCACCACATATTTTTCTAAATTTCAATAATTTCCATCCTACTTCAGAGAGGACTAAGCTTACTTCTTTTTGATTATTATGTTTTTTTATTCAGAGAACTGTGTGAATATTTAAGCATTCATTCTACTTTTTCCAATTCTTTTTCTAACTCTGTGTATGTTTAAATATACTTTTTTTCTAGATGGCCCCACTAACAAGCAAAGAAAAAACTGCTCGCTACAGGCAGCGGAAAATGCTGTTCAATGTGTCTGCAGAATGCTGCTATGTTCAACTGTTAAATGAAAATAGTAATGAAAAGGCAAACATTGTATGTTTAAGTGATTAATGAAATGAAAATGAAAAAGGAAAATGCTATTCAATGTTATATCCAAGCGTTTAATGCATTAGTATTGAAAATGTAATATGATGGTTATGTGTCAAATGAAATAGTGAGGAAACTGTTAATGTTATGAAATGTGTCAAATGAAATGGATATGCTGATTCTTCATAAAATTTCATTAAATGTGTTTTAACTATCAAAATTATTGAATAGTCTTAATTGCCTGCTGTTTTTCATCATGTGGGGCGACCACTTGTCATGTGGGGTAACCAACCATATTCAATTCTGCAGTAAATTAAAAAAATAATGTGTGTCCATTTTGGTTGAAATATAAATTCATTGGTATAACATCAATAAGTGGATTCTATATCTACACATTTGAAATCAGTTTTATGGATTATCAGAGTAAAAATAATATGTAATTTCTTTATGAGGGTGACACTGCCATTATAGATAAAAACGTATTTAACATCATTTGCAATAAATGAAAGGACACATGAGTATATCTTTTCTTAAACAGTTAAATTAATTACTGATACTTCTTAAAATATAACTTCTGTAAAGGAAATCTATTAATTTTAAGATAAATTACGAGTCACCCAAATGACTTTTTTAAGGTCATTGCCCTATTCATTTGAGTTTAAAAGCACTAAAATATCTTTGTTTGAGGTTTTCACACGCATGCATGTGTAGACTACACTCCAAATGTTTAGAAAATAGACAAATATATTATTATTTCAAGTATTTTAAAAATGGGCCTCTCAAAGGCCTTATACGTCATTGACCCTATACCGTGAGTTTGATATTTATAATTTTCCTAACCACAGTTCAAATAATGTGCATAAATGTGAATCTCTGAACAGTCATGCAGATCTTGGCCATTTTGCTTTCCACACTGATTTGTGAAATGGAACATAGTCACACACCATCTAAGAGATTTTACTCAATCAACTACCTTTTAAAAAATATAGATATAACATGTCAGAGAATTGAGGCGAACCCAAACACAGATTAATCAAATGAATCCCTCATGGGATTCCCCCACAGTGATTCAGAACTCAAAGTTTCTGGAGCTCACATTCCAGAGTCAAGGATTGCGCCAAATTGTCTGCAAACCCCCACGTTTTATGGCTGCAGGCCAAGAGATGACCACTAAAACAGGAAGAGACATGTCAATATCTTAATGTTTTATCAAGATAGATGGATCCAAAGTGGGGGAACGAGAGGCCTTTGCACAAAGACCCTTTTGACCCCTGGACAGAGATGCTACACAGACCTCTTCCTCCATGAGTTGGACATACCCTAACCTCATGGGTGAGATCTGAGATCTCACATATAAAATCATATAACTCACCCCAGAACAATTGTCAAGGGACTCATAATCAAAACTACATAAGTTTGTGTTTATACAATATATGTGTGTGTTTATTATGCGTTCTGCAATCTGTTTGGAGTTATTATGCTTAGATCACATGTAATTGTGATATTACTCTTCTGTGTGAATGAGACCATCGTGTTTAGTCTTAAACAAACCGTATTCTCTTAATTCGAAAGATGGCTTGATCGAAATCTGTGTAATATGCTTCGTTTTATGGTTATAACAATCATAATGTTTAAACTATGATCTTTGTCTCTCTGCTTAGTGCTGGAGACCAGCCACAGGCAGAGCACAGACCATAAATTATGATAAGAAGGCAGATCCACCTCCTAGAATTGGGCCACTTCTCATTGGCTAAGAGGTTGCACTAACTTTAAGTTAAAGATTTTGAACAAAGGACCTCATGTCCAGTTCAGTTCAGAGTTGAGTTCGGTTCAGTTCAGTTTTTGAAACAGTTCAGTTTTGTTTTGCAACTAAGTTTGTGCCTCTCTTTAAAGAGTGTTTCTGTGTTTTTCTCTGAGAACAACTCTACCAGACCAAGCAGACAGAACCCATAGATCGGGGTTCAAACAGCTTCAAGCCATCTGACTCGTTTTTATTCTTATCTCTTTCCTTTATTTCCTTTTTCGTGAAAGTCTCGTTTTCAAAGTTAAGTTAGCTGCAAAGTCTCGTTTTCCAACGTCTTTCCTGCAACGCGCTTCAAATTGGAAAGACTCTCATTCGCTTGCTTATCACACGTGATCGGCAGCGAAACCTCCAGGCACTTCAAAGACAACCAGCCACGCGGACCGGCCAGGGAACCCCCTTTCAACGCAACAAGACAAAGGAACCCCCTTGACGCACAGACAAGCGCAAGCAAGTAGGCCTACAGACTCTAACTGATCAGGTGCATTTAATGCAAATTAAATAACCTATATAAGGACGAAGGTTTAAATTACTGCTTGATGGTCCTTTCAGGTCATGTTGTCTTACGTGCATTAGAAAGTTGAAACTTTCTCTCTCTCACTCTTTCCAACTCACTCTTTCCTTTCGCGACTGTATGAATGTGTGTGTGATTGTGTTTAGAATTTAGTGCTATGTGTTTAGAATAGCTAATAAAGTCTTCCATATATTTGAAAAGATAAATTGCCTTGTGTTGTGCTTGCATATTTAATGTCTTGTACTGTCGATCTAAAGTTACATTGCTAAGACATAGTGTTTCACTATAAATTGGGTTTATATCCTTACAAAGGTTAGCCTATATTACGGCCCGTCGAATGAACTCTAAACGATTCATTTGCTCGGTTCCATAAGTGACTCGGTTCAGATTCATTGCAAATCAATGAATCATTCCCTTTGAGCTAAATTGGCCATTCCGGCCCCCTTAAATACATTTATGTATATTGTTATTGTGTAGATTCCCTACATATTTATTTTGGTGGAGGATGCGGGCAGTTCAACCTAAATTGTAAGCATATATCAAGAAATTAATCTTTTCATTTTGTGGCGGACCCGAAGATTCGAACCTCCGCCGAGTCTGTGTGTGACGCGCGCGCTGCGCGCCGCCTTTGAATGCTGCTGCTGTTGTCTGAGTGAAACTCCCAGAGAAAGCTGAAAGCCTAGTCTAGATATAGAACCTCACACTACAGTAGGTAAGAATTAAGCGTGTTCCTTAATTCTAGAAATGCCTCGTTATAGCTGATCAGACATCTGCGTGTTCCAGACTCTTTCAGAAGGGCTATAACGTTGTGTGTGTGTGTTTATATCAGAGAACCTGAACTAAGTAATTAAACTAACCCTGTAAGTTAAAATATTCTCCTGACAGAGCGTCGGGCGTGTTCCCGTCGAATCTAGTCATAACGGTCTTAAAGTTATTTATCTGATCGCAATGCGCGTTCCATTGCTTTCTCCGTGAATTAATGCTTATCTGTTTATTTATTTGATCTCGGTGCGTGTCCCACTTTGATCTCCGTAATAAACAGTTAATGCTTTTCTGTCTGTTCAATTAACTATCGTGTAAACACTGCGCGTGTCCGAGTGTAATTGAATATGAGTTTTGTTCAAGTAAAGCTTGTTTTGAAACTGAACCAAGTTAAACCCTGTTGTTTTGTGTGCCAAATAACCCTGCACAAAGACAGAGATTGAGATCCTCATTGTTCTCATACAGCGCACCGCCGCGTGCTTAAAGTTATATCACTCTCAACAAACTTGAGTGAAGCCCCACGTCGTAAATCCAGCTACGAGTGGTGTATTTTATTATTTTATTTGAACAGTGTGAAATGCGCCGACATTTCCCGTAATATGATCGATTTGTTACTGTACATGCATGTTGTGAACATTGAAATGCTCCCGCATTGCATGGAACTCTAACAAGCTATTTTACCAACTGTCTGTAATTCAGCGGTTCGTCCACTACGACGTTCGTTTGGTCTCTATAGTTCCGAATCATGACACGGAAGTCTTAGCCAACACTTCCGAGGTGAACTTTGACCCCTTCCCCATTGTAAACAGACGCTAAGCTACGCTAGGCTGAGCTGAGCAGTTGTTTGCATTGAGGAGTTGGCCAAGATGGCAGCCGGTGTGGTCGCATTTTCATGCAGCTGATTTAATTATACTTACCATCCCCTTTATTTTAACTCTACTTAAACCCGGACTTGGCATATCTTTTGTTTATGCATTGGGCAATTTTCCTGTTTTGCTTTAACGGAGTATTACTTATATTAGGCTAGTTTAATTTCCTCAAGTTGCTGCTCGTTAACTGAATTCCTTAACGCACATGGAAGCCAGGGATAGCACGAAGAAACGCAAAGGTAAAAACAAAAATTCTACCGCCAAGCCACTTACGGAAGAGATGGAGTTAGATGTTCCTGTCGCGGTTGGTGGATCTGCTGCACACGTCGAGGTAGACCATCAATATGGCCAAAAATGTGCCGATGTCAACCGGCTTGAAAGTCCAAGTCTCGAGTTCTTACATGACTCCGACCTAGATACGCCTGTGAAACCCCAACAAAAGAAATCTCGAGGTGAAATCTCTCTGATGGAACTGCAAGATAATGTTATTGCGGTATTGACATCTAGGATCAAAGAAAGTGCAAACGACCTCGGCAAGTTGATTACCAACAACACGGTGAGCATTGAGGGCCTTAAGAAATCACTTGACTTTGTGTTTGAAGAAGTAAATGCTTTAAAAACTGACTTGAAAAGCTGCAAAGCTACCGCCAATTTAAACAGCACCAAAACCCACGAATTTGAACAAAGATTGAATGATGCTGAACTCTGTCAGCGGAGATGGAACCTCCATCTGTACGGTATTCCGGAACATTCTGAGGAAAACATCAAATCAAAAGTCATCGACGTCTGTGTCTCAGTTGTTCCCGACTCAAACGTCTCTTTCAAAGATGACATAGATGTTGTACATCGAACTGGGAAGACTGAATGAACAGACTAATAGACCAGAGACCAGTGATCATTCGCTTCGTGAGAAGATCTACGCGGACCTGATCTGGCGGCAGGCCAAGATACTCGGATTATTTGAGGAGCCACAAGCTGAGATTTACCGAAGATTTGTCTCAAGCAGACAAGTCACTGAGAAAATTGTACATCTGTTGTTTACAAAATGTATCACATTTTTCTGGCTAAATATGTTCTTGTGCAATGTTACAGGGTAATTTTGACATCTGTGGGTTGAAAATTAAACATTAAATTTATTGGCTTTTCTTAGTACTTACCTTATCCCATTGAATTGCATATGACACTTAAATGCCAGGGCAAATACTACTGTGTAATTAAAACTTTTTTGTTGTTGTTGTTGTTGTTTTGTTTACTTGATAACAGTACCATTCTCTGTAATTACAGTGCTAATAGTGTTTTGTCTGCTAGTGCTACATAGTGAGTCAGCGTTTGTTACCCCCTTGTTCTGTGTAGTTACAGGGTAAGTGTAACTCCTGCGGGCTGTAAATTAAAGTGGTGCTTGTTACCCCCTTGTTCTGTGTAGTTACAGGGTAAGTGTAGCTCCTGCGGGCTGTAAATTAAAGTGGTGCTTGTTACCCTCTTGTTCTGTGTAGTTACAGGGTAAGTGCAGTGAATATACAATGTATATATACAATATAAAATATACAATATACAAAAGGATCCCATTTAATTTCTGACTTTAATTATAAAAAAAAATTCTAAATGCTTTTTCATCTTAATTAAACATTGTCTTTTCTACAGTATACTCAAACAACAAAGTAACAATTTATTAACCCCCCCACACCCCCTTATTTGCTTTTCTTCTTCCTTTTTCTTGCTCTTCTTTTTCTTAAATTCCACAGGGGACTCCGAAGTTGAGGAGTTGGAGTCCCATTGGTCTTGGTGCACTGCAAAAATATGACCAAAATAATAATAATAATAATATTTTTATAATAAATAAAGAAATATAATACAATATAATATATATGTATATATTACACTTACCCTGTTAACTACACAGAACAAGGGGTAACAAACGTTACTTCTATGTAGCAATACGAAAAAACACTATTTGCACTGTAATTACAGAGAACGGTACTGTTATCAAGAAAACAAAACAACAACAACAAAAAGTTCTAATTACACAGTATATTTGCCCTGACATTTATGTGTCATTGCAATTCAATGGGATAAGGTAAGTACTAAATTACCACATGGTACAGTCATGTGTACATGGTACATTAAAATCATAACAGAAACTAATTATTTTGACTTAACATTAAGTAATCTAGTAAGAAAAGCCAATACATTTATGTGATACATTTTATAAACAACAGATGTACAATTTTTCGCCTGGAATATATTAAAATAATAGGTACCTGATATTTTTTTAACTAATTAAATAATTTGCTTGTATATATTGCTTGTTACTCCCTTATTACCCAAACTTAACATATTGTTCCCTTCATACCTACACGGAAGTACACTATAATTACAGAAGCGTATTCCGTAATTGCAGTGTACTTCCGAAGCTATTGCAGGTTGTATATCTGTTTGTTACCCCTTTATTACCCCAAACTTAACATATTGTCCCTTTATACTTACACGGAAGTACACTATAAGTTACAGAAACGTACACCGTAATTTCTATGTACTACCCAGTTGTTTGCGGATCGTAAAATAAAGTGTTACCTACATATTTTTTAAAAACAGAAGTGTAACAATGTATCCACTTCTGTTTTCTTTCTATTTTTTTTTTTGGTTAAATGTAACTTACAATTACAAAAAAATAAAAGAAAAAACAAATTGAATATCCAAATACAAGGCAAAAAGAACTGTGAGTCGAATTAACATGTACAAGTCTGTTGACATAAACAAACATTAAATAAATATGCTGTCTATCCAGAGGTGAAAACATTAAATAAATATGCTGTCTATTCCAGAGGTGAAAACAAAAAATATATATGCTGTTTGTCCAGAGGTGAAAACATAAAATATATATGCTGTCTATCCCAGAGGTGAAAACAAAATATATATGCTATCTATCCAGAGGTGAAAACATAAAATAAATATGCTGCCTATCCAGAGGTGAAAACATAAAATAAATATGCTGTAGTAGTGTTAACATAAACGTTGTGTCACTTTTTATGATTTATGATGTGATTTATGGCCATCTGATACAATGGTTATGTGCCTGTCACTCGTGTCTGTCATGTATACGTCTTCATGAAGGAAAAAACTGCGCTGATTTACGACCGTGCTCAGGCGTCAGAGTGACTAGACTGCGTGTCACTCTGCGACTGTTATAAGGTGCCTGTGTCCGATTGGTGAGTTTTATGGTTTCCGACCGTATGTTTCCGTGTTCTATTGTGTTATTGGGTATTGGCTATAGGTGTTATATTGTGTTAATTATGCTGGCGACGGAGGGTCTCGCCGGAGTTCACACTTCAGTCACTTTTCATGTATAAAGCTACGTTGTGTTCAGACCGTCAGTTACACAGAACTAAACAACGCTGTCACTCGTCTCTCTCCTCGTTCTCAAAAACGTGTGTGGAAGAAAAAAAATGGATGCCTGTCTTAACAGTAAGTTTGTTTAATTTCATCTGATGATATTATTACGATGTTTTATCTGTTTACATACGTCATTTGTTCTATTGCATTACTTAAGGTTTCTATACGCTGCAGGTGACGTTGGTCTCAAAGGTCTTATTGATGAAATTAGTTTCCTGAATCAAGCTAGTGGTGGTATGTATATTTATGTTTTATGTTTAAAATGATACATACCATGTGTCTGTGCGTGTTGTGTATAATAGCGTTTTTTGTATCGGCTTTTATTTTGACAGGGGGTGTGTCTCACAGTGCAGGACGTACTGTTTTAGCATTACTAGACAATACTGGCTCATCATCGCGAGAGAGTGCAGACACGCATGTCCCCGGTAATTTTAAATGGTTACAATCCCTATGTTTAAAATGTGAGATTTTTGGATATGTAAAAATAACATTTCTTTGTTTTTATTATTACCAGGGCCCAGGCGGAAAACTATCAAGGCTATCGTACACAAGCCTCCGTGTGATAGCACTATTACAAATCCCCTTGGTAATGTACATGTATTTTTGACTATAACAAACATTATAATAGTATATGATGGTGTGGTTTTTGTTTTGAATTTATTTTAAAAAACTTTAACATGTGTGTTTACAGACGGATTATCAAATGTGGTGCGAGATATTAGTGCGTCTGATACGGTTAAGGATAGTTTCATTGAAATAAAACCCAAACCTAAAAACAAGCTTAAACGTAAATCAACATCAGACCCACGGACTTCAAGAGAGGTTAATATCGTACCAGCACCAGCTCCGAAGAAACCGAGACGTACGACTGTTAAAAGTAAGTAACATACAAAATGAATGTCTGAATGAATTTCTATCTATGGATGTATTATTGTTATGTTAAGTGCAAACGTACACTAGTTTAGTAATGTAATGTTAACATATATTTTACATTTAATTTTGAAATAAATAAAAAATAAATAAATTCGACTTCAATCAGAGC
Source organism: Hybognathus amarus (assembly GCA_030378365.1). Taxonomy (NCBI): domain Eukaryota; kingdom Metazoa; phylum Chordata; class Actinopteri; order Cypriniformes; family Leuciscidae; genus Hybognathus; species Hybognathus amarus. Next base: position 174,860 of record JAQIUQ010000701.1, read on the forward strand.
TACTGATATGTCGTTCTCTTACGAGAGGTTCTCTTACTGATGTGCTGCGTAAGCTAGCTTGCGCTCTACGGGAAAGATTCTTACTTTTTGCCCGAACAATTGAAGCCAAAAATTTTTATAATTTGTAAACATCGTACGCACTTCTCAGGTGTGCAGGGACCTAGAGCGGGCTGACTCAGGCCAGGCTCGTGTGGTTCGGTCTGGGAAGTGTGGGAGCTCGGTGAGAGAGCGGCGGCTGGACCTGGGCGCCCAATGAGCGGACGACGCTCGCCTCTACGTACAGAGCCCGCCGGAAAGGGGCGTGGCTTTGGGGTGTGTCTGAGCACTCTCCGCGGTTGGACACAACGATTCATTTGATTCAGCGATCTAATCGCCTGCCGTTGCAAGACTCGAAGCCGTCGTCGTGACAAGGCACCTTCTAGCAGAGCAAGAGGCCTGAAGAACCCGGCCTGTGCCACCTTCAGGCCGCCTCGGCGGGGCTCTAGCGCCCGTGCGACGACTTCCACTTGCTCCATCACAAAAGAGGCGGTGAGGCCGATTCTTTTTTTTTTAAGATGTCTCGCATTTCCTGCCGGCTCATAGCGCGCACCGCTCGAAGGCGGAGACCGCCACCTCATCTCTGCCCTCTCTGTCTCGGGCTTGAAACATGCGCTCGCCCCTCGCCGATGGAGGATGCTCTCTCTGCGAGGCGATGAGCTATGTCTTCCCTGCGGGCAGAGCTCCTCACCGTTGAGTGCCGCCAGCCCGCGCCGCCTCTGACTTCTCCGCGGAAGAAGCCGCCCTCAAGGCCGCCGGAACCTGCGATGGCTGCACGCCGCAGCCTGCCGCCCCCGGACCGCTCTCTCTCCACCCGAGCTGGGACCCCCATTTGCCGCCGGTGGCCGCTCTGCAGCGTCCCTCGGACTCTGAGGAAGAGAAAGAGTCGCCTTCGTTGCACGCTTCTAACAGACGGAATGGTCTTCACTGGGCTCTTCGACGTCATGCTCCGCGGGACCGCGCTCCGGCATCGAAGAGGACCTGATGCGCCTCCTGAGCTCTTGCCGGCGTCGAGCGTACTGGGCCTCGAAGACTGGTGGCCAGCCACCCGAGTTACCACCGAGCCGCGGATAGATGGAGAGTACCTGCACCGGCGCCCCGCCCCCGCTGGCACCCGGAGTCCGGCTTCCTTCCTGCCTGAGCTCCACGCCGAGGCTCACTAGACTCGGTGGATGGAGCTCCTCTCTCGGCTAGGTCCCAGCTCTGCGTGTCTCCGCCTTCACTGCGCTCGGTGGACGGGGCCACCGGAGAAGGGATGCACAGCGATGCCGCCCGTCGAAGATCTGAGTTCGCCGCTCACTTGTGCTTCGCCCTCCGCTGGATGGCGATCCTCCCCTAAGCTTCCTTCTGAAAGCTTGCAGAGCGTCCCTCTACCCTTCCACACCCGCGCCTATGCAGCCGCTGGCCAGGCCGCTGCAGCGACTGCACTCCAGTGTCCGGTTCTCCAGGTGCTGCAAATCCGACCTGTTGAGTGACATGGCGGAGGAGATATGAGGAGAATCAGACGGCCGTGTCGCTCAACGACTTAAGATGCGCTACGGACCTTCTTCCCTCGGCGCCACCGGAGCTGCCGCTCGAGCGCTGGGAAGATGCATCAGGCCATCCTCTGTGCGCGGCGAGAGACACTTGTGGCTGGCGCTCAGCGGACATGGGCGGAGCTGAGCGCTCCGTACTTCCTCGGCGCTAGCCCGTGTCACCCTACTGGCCTCGCGATCTGCCGTGGCGGGCAGGCACTCGGGTGTGGAACGCTTTTCTGAGGTCCAGAAAGCCACCCAGGCCATGAATTTGTTCCTGCCTCGGCGGGGTGACACTTCTGCAGGCCGCTCTCGGTGAGGCCCCTGCCGGAGACGCCTGGACCGCGCCGCCCGGCAGCAAGCTCAGGCCCACCAGCCCAGCACAGGCAGAGCGGCCGCCCTCGCGCCCTCGCTCTCGCTCCGACAGCCGGACGCAGCACCAGGCTCCCCGGGGCGCCCGGACCCAGAGGTCACGGCTGAAGCCTGATGGAGCAGAAGTCCGCCTAGCACTTCTGGGGAAAGGGCGGCTTCTTCCGCGCGGCCGGGCCGCCGTCGAAGTTTTCATGCCCTCTGTAGGTCCCCGAACCTTCGCCGACTGCAGGCCGCGGATCTCGCCGAGACAAGCCGGTGACTCGACCCGCTGCGAGAGCGACAAACAGCCGTTTCAGCGGCTACCAGAGAGTTCACAAAAAGAGCATAAAAGCCTCAAGTGTAAAAAATGTGACCACAAGCACGTGTTAGCTCACACTTCTCCCAGTGCCCCCCACAGAGCTCAGCTCCCACTCAGGCCGGCCTGCGTCCGTCTGGGGTAGCAGAAAGCATAAGCACGCCCTCGAGCAGCGCGTGTCCCCTCTGCTCGCTCTGTATCAGCGGCCCATAAGCTCCTCTACTAGAGTGCAAATCCCGTTGCCACACACCAGTTTTACACGAGCACACACACAGTTTGTTCCAGCCCCGTTCCCATGCAGCAGCCCGGGGACACTGCACGGGCCCGTCAGCCTCTAGCATTATGCTTCCAAAGCGTGGGAAGCCATTCCCGGCATGTCGCCGTGGGTACTAAGCATTATAAAGGGCGAGCTACCAGTGCGAGTTTCGCCGCCGCCCGGCGCGCGTTCCGCAGCCCGGCAGCCCTTTCTGTGGTCAGGCCCAGCTGCCGCGAGCACGCTCCGCACAGAAATATCGAAACTGTAACAAAAGGCGCGATGAGAGTCCCTCCACCCATCACCGGGCCCGGGGTTTTCCGGCCGTTGTTTTCTGGTCCCCAAGAAAGACGGCGGCCTCAGGGCCGATTCTAGACCTCAGATTTCTGAACTGAGGAAGCTCTTCATGGCGGTCATTTCCGAATGCTGGCGGTCGAGGAAACTGCCTCGCACATGTACGCCAGAGGCAGTTGGTCCGTCTCCCTAGGTCTGAAGAGGCTTATTTTCAGGGGTCTGGATACACCCTTCGTCACAGGCAGTTTTTACGCTTGGCCTTGGAGGAGCAGGGTTCCTGGATTGCGCCAGTTCTCCCGGTCGGTCCTTGCCTTCAGCGCCACGACCGCGTTCACGAAGTGTATGGGGACGGGCGTCGCCCCTTCGAACCCAGGGATGCGCATTTTGAATTACTCGGGCGATTGGCTGATCTAGCCCGTTCCAAAACAGAGCTTCTGTCGCAGCCGCGTACAGCTCTTCTCGCTCATCTGGAAGCGCTGGGCCTACTACTGTCAGACTGGACAAAGAGCGTTCTACCAGCCCAGTCAGAACTATCTCGTTTCTTGGGATAGAGCCTGGACTCTGCCACCACTATGAAAGCCCACGCTTATGCGGCTCAGCGCACACGCCAGCTTGCTCAGCGTGCTAGCCACTTCGTTCCAGATGAATACCCGGCGTTCCGGTGAAAACTTTTCAGAGATGCTGGGTCACATAGGCCTCAGCTGCCAGCCGCGCTACAGCTAGGTCTTTTCATGTGCGCCCCCTACAATTCTGGCTAAAGACCCGTGTTCCCCGCGGCGGGTGGACCACGGGCCGCCAGCTGATCAGAGTCAGCTCAGGCATGCATTTCTGCACTACAGCCTTGGACGGTGACCGATTGGTTTCGCGGGGCGCGTCAGCGATGGGGCCTTCTTCTCCGGCCGGAAGGTGATCTCGACAGACGCATCCAAGGACACAGGGCTGCGGTGGGGTCTTGCGAGGGCTCACCGGCCTCTGGCCGATGGTCGGTTGGGAGGAGGCACCATTTCACATAGAGACTGTCTTCGAGATGCTCGCGGTCGAAATATGCACTGTTGCAGTTCCTCCCGCGCATCCAGGGGTCACACGTCCTGAGTTCGTTCAGACAACATGACAGTGGTATTCCTACATCAACCGTCAGGGCGGGGGTCAGTGCAGGAATCTCTTCCTGCTGACACGCCGCATTCTCATTGGTCCCAGAGTCATCTGCTCGCTCAAGGCGCGCATGTCCGGGGACACCTGCGACGACAGTGCAGACATTGTCTGCAGGACCCTTCTCTCCAGGAGAATGGTCCCTGAACACTCCTTACAGTCCAGTCACTGTCGGCGCCTCTTTGGCAAGGCGGAGGTGGGATCTCTGGCGACAGAAGAGGAGACTTCGCACTGTCCGATGCTCTTCTTCGGAAGAACGGGGAGGGCCGCGTTTCCGCTGGGAGTGGCCATGCCGCCCGCTACTATGCCTTCCCTCCCATCTCCCTGCTGCCGCAGGTCATTCAGAGAGATCAGGGAATTTCGCCACCCGGTGCTCCTCATAGCCCCGCGTTGGGAGGATCAGAATTTGGTACCCGAAGCTCACACACAGCTGTCTCAGACAGCCCCGATGGCCCATCCCGGTCAGAGCAGAGTGCTTTCACTCTCTCAAGCCCGGCGGCACAGATGTTTGAGCATCCCCACCCGCAGCGCTAGGGCGCTTCAGTGCATGGGTGAGCTCAGACGGATTACACGTTGGTTTGCCAGAGGGAGTCTTGGAGCACGATGGAACACCGCTGAGAGCGCGGATCTACCAGCTAAAGCTCTTTGCGGCTGCTAAAATGGTCTGTATTTTCAGAATGGTGCACCGGAAAAGAATTTGGACCCCCTTAAGTGTGAGGTCTCCTCTTTGCTCTCTCCTTCCTTCAAGATGTGCTGGACAGAGGGCAGAACCCCATCCCACCCCTGAAGGTTTATGTGGCAGCCGTCGCGGCCTTCGTTGGTCCCCGCGCACGCCAGTCTGTTGGCAGAGGCGAGCTGGTTCTGCGCTTCCTCAGGGGGAGCCAGGAGGATGAACCCCTCGCCCGTCGGTGCCACTAGGGACCTCTCAGATAGTCCTCGAGGCCTTGGAAGCCCCCCCTTCGAACCGCTAGAGTCTCTGACCTCAAATGTCTCTCCCTAGAAGCCGTTTTTCTGATCGCTCTTGCCTCAGTTAAACGGTGGGCGACATTCACGCGCTCTCTCGAACGCGTCGTGTCTGCAGAGTTTGGCCCTAACGACTCCGTCGTCATTCTGAGAACCCAGACACGGATATGTGCCTAAGGCGATTGGCACCCCAGTTTCGAGCACAGGTGATATCCTTCTCGGCTCTGCCCACCTCTGATGGCGGGGCCCAATGCCAACCTCCTCTGCCCGGTCGCGGGCGCTGAGGCGTACGTTGCACGCGCTGCCACGTGTTCAGCGGTCTGAGCCAGCTGTTTGTGGCCGTTTGGGGGACGCACCGAAGGCTTGGGCCGCCCTTCTAGACAAACACTATCCAGATGGATAGTCATGGGCGCTACCTGCGCCTTCCGGCCTCTGCGGCTGGAGATCTGCCTTGCCCGGCGCTCGGCGTCAGGGCTGGTCTCCACTCGAAGGGCATGGCCTCCTCGTGGGCTTGGTCCTGTGGTTATTTCTTATTTCATGAGTATCTGTGTGGCCGCGGGCTGGGCTTCCCCGGTGCCACCTTTCTCTGGATTTTTATAAGCTTCTTGGAAGCACCGGGCCTTACACAGGCTGAGTACTAGCGGTCTAACCCGCCGCAGGGCGTGTACGCCACGGCTTTATGGGGAATCCTTTCAGACCGGCTTAGCCCCTTGATTGTCTTTCCCCCTCCATTCTATGGAAACTTCCTATACTATGGCCCGCTATGCCGGCCGCCTGTGCAGGCTTCATATTCTCAGCATGAACGGCGTCTGCCCTTTATTATGCTACTCTCACTACTGCTCCCTCCACCCTCCGCGGGGGATGCTTGTGGTGACTGACCGGGCCCGGCGTTCGAGCCAGGGGTTCCCGTGGGCGTGAGCTAGCTTCGACAGTGCGGAGGGAGTCCTCTCGTAAGAGAACGGAGTCGGAACTTTCCTGGCGGTGACCTCGGGTCTCTCTAGGATGAGGGAACGAGTATTGCGTGCCCGGCCAGTGTCCCGCTCTAACAGCGATTCGCTTTAGTCATCACTATAAATCGTTGTTCCAAACAGCGAGAGAGTGTTATATATGTCACTCAGGCCACGCCCTGGCAGGCGCTGGACGTGATGCAGCGGGCGTCGTCCGCTCATTGGGCGCGGGTTCAGGCGCCGCTGCACGATCGGTTTGAGCTTACTTCCCAGAAGCGACTTCCAATGAGCCTGCTGGTTGGCCCGCTCTAGGTCCTGCACCTCGAGAGGTGCGTTGACAATGTTTACAAATTATAAAATTTTTTGGCTTCAGTTGTTCGGCAGAGAAGATACTTTCCCGTCAGCGTAAGCTCACTTCCGCAATATTAGGTTCCCTAGTACCTAGGAGAGTAACCGAGGTTACCAAGTTCAGTAACCGGATTCGTTTTTTAACCCTGTGGCTCCCTCTATTGGTGTGTATTGGTACTACATGGGATGGCCCATTCACAGTCTTTTATGTTTTATTATGATTTTTAAATAGTGTAAATATATGGCGTTTTTTGACACTTGTAACTTTAAAAAACTGTATTAGTAGTACCAGTCTGAATTTATATGTTTATTTATTTATTTATTTTTAGTCATGCAAATATATTAATAAATAAATATTTATTTTGTTTTTTATCTGTTTTATCTCAACAGAGACGGTAGTGATTGACAACACTGTTCCTGATATAGATGATGTACACCTGTGGACTGATGACCTGATACAATCATGGGATGAGTGTTTGTTTAACACATGCTCTAAAGAACTTCAACATTCTGAACAGTCTGTACCGGACAACTGTGATCCAGCATCGGTGCCAGATTCTGATCCACACGAACTGCCTTCAAATCAGGAGGCTTTCAAACGGGAATCACAACACACTATAGACATTCAACAGATAACTGGAGTGATACAGGATGCTGTCAAGACTGGATTGCAAGACATCGAGGGACGTCTAAACAGAAGATTTGATGCAATTGAGAGCGTGCAACAACAACAAGGTATTCATATTAACAAGATTCTTAAAGTATCTGATGCCATACATCCACAGCAGGGTATTTGGCTTAAACAAATCATAGCCACACAGCGTATGCTTAATGGTGTTGTCCAAAAAGTAGACAAAGGTAGTGGTATAACGACAGAGCTGTTAAAACGTGTTGTGTACGTGCTTAAAAAGAAATTTGGGTGAATTGTTGACTAAATATTTTATTTTTATTTTTATTTTTATTTATTTTTATTTATTTATTTTTTTTGGTCACACATACTGTGTGTAACTTCACCGTAACTGAAATATTTGATTTTGTATATATCTTTTTTCACTGTATGTATACAGTGTTTATTTCTCCATGGTTATTTTAAATGTACACCTAGCAGTCGTTTAAATAAATAAAAAAGATTGATTTAAAAAAAAAAAAAATGCCTAAACGTTGTCGGGAACCAGATGGTTTTGATCAGGGTGAAATAGGAATGTTTAGTAGCAACAATGGCATTGCAGTACCCCGTGAACCGTGTAGTAATTCCGAAACATTGCAACATTTAATTCGTACAATGGATGATATTAATAGGACCGAGTCTACTACTACTGCTAATACAGACACATTGCTAGAATTATTAAACATTGTGAGATCGATGACAGATGAATATTCTGAGATGGATATTGATTTAGAAGATTTTGTAAATACCCAAAACATGGATGATGTATCAGAATCTCCTACCGAATCAGATCTTGATTTTGAACATATTGTAAATACTCAAAACATGGATGATGATTCAGAACATCATCCAGAACCAGATCTTGAGTCTACTACTACTAATACAGACACGTTGCTAGAATTATTAAACATTATGAGATCGATGACAGATGATGATTCTGAGATGGATATTGATTTTGAAGATTATGTAAATACCCAAAACTGGGGAGATGATTCAGAATCTCCTCCAGAACCAGATCATGATTTTGAACATGTTGTATCGTCTTACCAGACTGGGGGCGGGTCACACACCCATACACATCGTACCCTCGATATTGATGCCCCAAACATGGGTCTCACAGATAGCGATATAGATTCACTTGTAAGAGAGGGTGGTGACGTTAGTGGGTACACAGTAATGCCAAGAAATCGGTTCAATGGTCTGGAGATCCATAGACTTATAAATCTGCGAGAGATACCTTCTACAGATTTATCAGCCTACACTAAATTTTTACATGATATGCTTTCTGAAATTGTAGCATTCTCAAGATTGTTAGGTGGTGCTGATAGTTTAATCAGTATCACATTGAGGGGTCCGAGTCTGTCATCTGATGTTAACACCCTTTTGACGCGTAACAACGGTTACAGTGTAGATGTGTTTATAAACGACCTTGAAAAAATAATGCAGAGCAACTCCGACGTACAGTTTGATGAGAGATTGTGTTTAAGAGTGTCGATAGCTAGAAGTAAACGTGGTGGTGCATATCGTAAGATACGGGATCTTGCCCACAATGAAGTAATCGCCAGAAACAGACTTAATCTGTTCTGTCCTACAAACATTTCAAACAATCTTTGTTTTGCGATCTGTCTAGCACATTTCCTAAATCCACAGAAACCACACACAGAGCTAGAGTCTATAGCATCTACATTACAGGCGTCAGTTGGATATTCTGATCAACACAAGATCGCCTTTAACGACATAGGACCGTTTGAACGCATACTGAAGATTAAAATAGTTGTCTTCTATAGGACCGATACAGGTGTTTTGGAGAGATATGCAAACACAGAAGATCCGCATCCTAAAACATTATTTTTGTACCTACATGACAATCACTATTTCATGATTAAAAATCTACGCGCGTTCATTGGCACACCATATGTGTGTGAGTTTTGCTACAAGGGGTTCACATGTCGGCGAGATCACAGGTGTCGATACATATGTGATGTCTGTAATGCGCCAGAATGTCATAAACAGCCCAAAAAGACCAAACACTGCGAAGACTGCCTGCGGTACTGTAAGTCTGACTATTGTTTTGAGATGCATAAAAAACCTCCTCAAGGTATGCGATTCGCACAGTGTCAGGTCACCAAATACTGTGGAAGATGTAACAGGCGTTATCATGTCAGCGGCGATAAACCCAAACCCCATAAATGCTCTGCAGATAGATGTGTGCACTGTGGTGAGAATTTGGTCACAGATGGCGAACATCAATGTTTTATTCAGCCAGTTAAGCCGAAAACTCCAAATGATCGTTACATTTTCTATGATTTCGAGACCCGTTATGAAAATGGTAAACATGTTGCGAACTTTGTATGTGCCATCACATTTGATGGTGAGGAGTTTGTAGCCGAAGGCCCCGATTGTGTGGATCGTCTCGTTAAAAAATTCAGACAACCTCGTTACAGTAATTACACATGGATAGCCCATAATGCATCAGGTTTTGACAATTTCATTCTTTTGGAATTCTTTACCAAGATGGGGGTTGCCCCTAAAATTACGATGCGTGGCTGTCGTCTTATCTTGATGTATGACTGTACGTTCAAACAAAGATTCATTGATTCGTACTGTTTCATACCCATGAGGCTTGCTAAAACCCCCACAGCGTTTAATCTGACAAATTCAGAGAAGGGGTATTTTCCACATCACTTTAACCGTGTGGAAAACGACACCTACATAGGCCCGTACCCTGACAAGAAATTTTATGGGTATGCAACAATGTCGAACCAAGACAGGGTAGCATTTGATGAATGGTACAGCACAACCGTTGACAAAGTGTTTGATTTTAAAAAAGAACTTGCGATTTATGGTAAAAATGATGTTGTTTTGCTGAGAGAAGTATGCATGAAATACCGCAATGAATTCATTCAGTGTACAGACCTTGATCCGTTTAACTACACCACTTTGGCTGCGACGTGTATGGCTATATATAAAACACACTTCATCCCAAAGGACACGGTAGCTCTGACACATAACAATGCGTATACCAACCAGAACAAGACTTTTTCATCCATTTCAATTGAATGGCTCGAATTCGTCCACAAATCACGGGGGTTAGATATTCAACACGCTTTAAACACAGGTGAAATGTCATTTGGGAAGTATTATTTAGACGGTTTCTGTGACGATGGCAATGTGAAAAAAGCATTCGAATTTCTCGGTTGTTTTTTTCACGGTTGCGATCGATTGTTATAACCCCAACGATCTAAATCCATTATCAAAAGTGCCTTATGGTGTTTTGAGAAGACAATGCGACGACAAGATTGAAATTTTGGAACGTGCGTACGGCCTTCAGGTCGAAACGATGTGGGAATGTGATTGGTTATGTGCTAAACAGAATGACGCTGAAGTAATGGATTTCATGTCCACTTACAAACACCCTGAAAGATTGAAACCACGCGATGCTCTTTTCGGTGGTCGTACTAACGCGTTAAAACTGTACCACAAAGTCTCGGAAGGTGAGCGCATTAGGTATGTTGACTTTACATCATTATACCCCTACTGTCAGGCCCGAAAATGCTACCCAATTGGTCATCCTGTAATAATATACAAGGATTTTCAAAACATTGATGCATATTATGGCCTAGTAAAGGCAACCGTCCTTCCACCACGGAAGTTGCTTCACCCCGTACTACCTTATAGGACCGGTGGTAAGTTAATGTTTCCACTCTGTAGGACATGTGCAGATCATCAAAATCAGACACATGCGTGTACGCATACTAATGAGGAAAGATCCATTCATGGAACATGGGTTAGTATTGAGCTAATAAAGGCTATTGAGAAGGGTTATGTAGTGACAAAAATTGATGAGGTATGGCATTTTCCCCAACGATCTGAAACATTGTTTTGTGATTATGTTAAAACATTTTTACAGTTCAAACAGGAGAGTTCGGGGTTTCCAAAAGATGTTGTGACTGCTGCTGACAAAGAATCTTATGTAAAAGATTACCTTGAGAGAGAGGGGATTAAGCTTAATCCGGACAAGATCGAGTTTAATGCTGCACGCAGATCAATTATGAAATTAGTTTTGAACGCGCTTTGTGGGGAGGTTCTCCATGAATGAACGCTTACCGACAACCGAAATACTCACAGATCCTGAACAGTTTGCCCGTCACATTTTTGGCACAGAGTACGACATCAAACATTTCTCGTTTGTGTCAGACACTGTAGCTATTGTTCAGTGGTCTTACGCTAATGGAAAAGGTGCACAGACTCGCGACATTAACGTCTTTCTTGGTGCTTTTACAACAGCCCATGCGCGGTTAGAACTTTACGATCTCATGGACAGGTTGGGTGATAGACTGCTTTATTGTGACACCGATTCAGTTATATTCACATCTAAAGATGGTGAATATGAACCACCACTAGGCCCATACCTTGGTGAGCTTACAGATGAAATAGGGGGCGGGGATTACATTTTGGAATTTGCATCTAGTGGCCCTAAAAGTTATGCTTATCTTACTGCTAAGGGTGATGTATGTATGAAGGCCAAAGGCATCACATTGAATGCTGTGAACTCTGAGTCCATTAGGTTAGATTCGCTAATCGAACTGATTGAACACTATGTGCGGGAAAGGGACGACGACAATCACATTCTTGCATACACAGACAGTATAGTGCGAAACAAAAAGCAGTTCACATTACACAACAAGTCAGTTGTGAAAAAATTCAAAGTTGTGTACAACAAACGTGTACTGCTACCTGATCTTACAACAATACCATATGGCTTCTGACAACGTTTTTGGTTACAGAGGGGTGTTAGACCCAAATGGTTTTGATTTTAGATTACAACATCCATTTTCATGTGTGTTAAGTGGTCCTTCTAACTCAGGAAAAACATTTTTTGTGAAAAAATTGTTGGAAAATGCTAAAAGTGTATTTTCAAAAAATATTGAAAACATTGTATATATCTATGATTGTTGGCAACCTTTATATGACGATTTGTTGAAGCTGTATGATATTAAATTTATTGAGGGTATACCCCCGACTCTGAATGATGATCATTTGTTTCCCACCAACAAGACAAATTTTGTGATATTGGATGATGTTATGAAAGATGCTAGTAGCAATTCAGAAGTTGAACGTTTGTTTACCAACTATGTTCATCATAGAAACTTGAGTGCTGTCTATATTGTTCAAAACTTGTTTTTTCAAGGTAAATCCAGCAGGACCATTAGTTTGAATACTAATTATATGGTTTTGTTTAAAAACCCTAGAGATAATACCCAAATTAATGTGTTAGCGCGTCAGATGTACCCCAGAAACACAAAATACTTTATGGAGTGTTATGAAAATGCGACCAGCATTCCTTTCGGCTATCTATTGATGGACTTTAAAGCGAAAACACCAGAGCAGTACCGTCTCAGAACAGATATACTCTCACAATATCCAGTTGTGTACATTCAGAAAAGAAAACATTGACATAGTTAGAGAGAGAGAGAGAGAGAGAGAGAGAGAGAGAGAGAGAGAGCGATTGGATAAAAAATGTCTGCAAAACTTTTAAGAAACCTACCTCTTTTAAAATTATTATTAAAAGCCACACCTAAACAAAGACGTGTTATTTTAGAAACAGCCACAGATGAGCTCATTGTGGCATTGTGTGAAGTAGCACTCAATGTAGTCCATGGTAATATTCCACTAACACCGCAACAATATCAGAAACTGAAGAGGAAAAGAAGCGAGATCAAAATTGTTGCAGATAAAAAGATTGGTGTTAGACGTAAAAGACGATTGATCAACCAGCAAGGTGGATTTTTATTACCATTATTATCGGTAGCCATACCTTTTATATCAAGTTTGATCACGTCTAAATAAGTTTGGTAAATGGAGTATGCTGAAAAGATGTTTTTAGTCCCACAACATCAGCTGGATAAACTGAAATCTTCAAACACTCGAGAGTCTCTACAACACGTTGTAGAGAACGAACTTGGATCTGACCATAAGAAATATTCTGCAAAGGGCTGATCTGGACCACCATGAAAAAGCTAAGATGTACACTGCTGTTTTACAGAGGTTTTTAACACTATCTAGACATGGTGATAAAGAATCTGCCACAATAACATTAAGTCTACCACAGCATGGCAATTTTGAAAAAGAAGAAAGACACTGCATCTAGACGACATGTGAGTGAACGTAGCGATTTAACTGATGTTAAAGATGAGATTTTAAAGAATATACCACAGAGGAGTGTGAAAAACGTTCGATACATTTTAGATAAAATGTCTAAAACTAAAGATATCACATCATGGACCGAGTCGGGTGAATTTGTATTTAAAGGAAGGATAATCCCTGGTTCACACATGCTTGATCTAGTTAAAAGCATTACTGCTCCACAAAACATTGCTGACGAACGGAGACCCGGTGGATGGTGCGAGTTTTTGGAGGCTTTTGCTAGTTTAAACATGCCTTACTCTATGGTACCAAATCACCGTGTCAGAAATGCTGTTAATTCTTTCAAATCCAAATCATCTCCGACTATAAACGACTCATCTAAGAAGAGTAAAAAACAGAAAGTGTCTCCGAACACCCCGACACAATCAAAATATGCAGAAAACATCGCATTCAAATCACCCACTCTTGACAAGAGTCAGTGGTTAGATTTTTAGTTGAACTGACTGTATGTATTTTAATTATCTTTTTTTTTTTTTTTTTTTGAGAACTTATGATGTGTAATATTGAATACGTTATGTATATGTAATAAAAAAAAGATGTTTTTTAAAAAGAAGACACATTTCTGCTCTGTAGTTTTTATTTATTTATTTATTTTTTATTGTAAAAAAATATTAAGAATGAGACAAGAACATTTCACCAGTTTGCACACACTGTATACATTTGAAAACATTGTCATTACATTGAACTCGTTTCAGTTTTTTCACAAATACTGACACCTTTTTGTCATTTTTAACAAGATTGTTGGTATACAATTTCATCACATATTCATAATCAAACCCCTTTGCCATGTGATAGAGAAAGAACACACAATGTTGGCCACATGTGTCTGATGAGAAATCTTGGACTTGCACTGTTGAATGTTGTACTTCGCTAGAATTTACATTTAAAAAAGTCTTGATAATGGGTGGAAAACTCGGGTAATCTGGTTTATTACCAAAGCTGTCAAAAAAACAACCTACACGATCCTCGTTTATGTAGATAGCCAACCAGTGTTCCCCCGGGAGTCCTGAAGGATGTGTGTTTATTATAACCATTGTTGGTAGTTTTGTTAAAGCGGTTTTAGGTAGATGGTCACACGGTAGCACTCCAAGAAAATATGTATTGCATGAGACCTTATCCATGACGGCCGTAAGCTGTACAGTGTTCATTTTTTAAATCGTATCAATAGTAATCAATAAGGACCTGTCGACGGTTTGACACTTCAATCATGCTGTCAAATAACGAGTAAACAATTAAGTTTATCGTCCGAGGTAGTGGCTGTCTAAAACGGGCTTCTAGTCTAATATTTCCACTTTTGATAAGTGATACATGCTGACCACACTCCTCATCTGGTGTGAAATTGAATGCGTAAAGTGTATAGCCGTGCAGAAAAAAGTGTATAGCCGTGCAGCCCCCCAATCCACCGCCATCATTAACACCACCACCTGCATACCCGGGGAGTCCGTTGCCCGCCTGGTTCTGGTAATAGGCAACGTAACGCATAGGGTCGGCATTGTGGTTATTGTAATATACCATTTTTTTTTTTTATTTTATTTATTTATTTATTTTTTTTTAAACAATATGTTTTACAGGCCTGAAGTGAAGTTTAATGCACACTTTCCCATATGAAAACGGGACGTGCTGATTTTGATCGTCCTTCACTTCTATAACAATATCAGTGATGACAGATTTGTTGACAGACGCGTAGTGGGGTTTGTCGTATCGAACACTGACTGTGTTGTTGTTGTCACCTGTTATTTGTACACATTCCAGGAGTGGTACAAAGGCATCCCCTACAGTCTGGTAACAGATAATATCCGTGTAGATATAAAGAGTATAGAGCCCTCCATGTATGTCTGACTGATGTATGGCATGCGTTACAACATCCTTTTCAAAATTTGTTTTTTCAGGATTTGTTTTTTGCAGAATAGAATCTCCTATAGGGACACCTGGTTTCAGGCCTAAAATAATGGCTAGTTTACCATGGAATGTTATTGAAATGTTAGGTTTTGCTTTCAAAAACACTTTGTTTTTTACACGGTCATAGCCGAATACACCATGCGGTGTCACTAAATCATTTATTGCAGTAACTAGAGTTGGGACATCATCGTAATACCCTGTTCTTAGTGGAATGCGTAGTTTTGATAAGCTGGTCTTCTTCACATCTATTCCATGGCGTATGTTATTAGTGTATTTTTCACCATCGGAATTGGTAGGTCCTACGTTTATCTCAAAAACTGCATCGTTGCTGTTAAATGTGTACCAGCTTCTAGGATATTCAATTTGAACAAGTCCCACTTCCCATTCTCCTTTTATATTTATAGGGGTAGCCAATCTTGTTCTGTAATTAGATATTTTATTATCAGGGTATACGGACAGTGACGCGTTGCAGGGTAGTGTAACGTAAAACCCACCCTCAGCCATGTCAGCTTTTTATACATCTGTGTACATCTTGTGTTTGTCATTTGTTTTTATGGTGTCTGTACGTCAACTAACTCTTTCTGATCGATCCATGATGCAAACTTCACTGGCCATCCGAGCCACTGCACCAGCACTAATGTCTTGCGACCCTTTGTCTTCTTATCTAAAATTTTTTCAACTTTAAATGTCCTGTTTTTACTGACATGTATTTTTTGTAACTCTTCTGCATAAAAAACTCCTTCTAAAACGTCCCGATCATAATCACAAAGTTTGTAGACTGGGGGGTCTCGTGGGATACATGCCGATATAGTAAAATATTCCTGTGTGTAGTTTTCCTCGTAACCTTTTGCAAATGGTCCTCTGACTTTAGAAATCCTAACCACATCACCAATTTTGAATTTATATATAGGTTTAACTCTGTGTGGTCTCGTACCCCCATATAGGTTATGTAGCACATCAGACTCATTTTCTTTGCATACATCAATCGGTCTCATCTTGATGCTTCTGTGATAGCTCACATTGTATCCTTGCGTAATGTCTTGAAGTATATCGATGTAACGCTTGGAGTTTGTAGCCGTTAAATATCGCCACATTCTACTTTTCAATGTTCGATTAAACCGTTCGACCACACTAGCCTTTAATTCTGTGGCTGTAGCGAAATGTTGGATGTTGTACTTTTTTGTTACGTTTTGAAAATGTTTGTTAAAAAACTCCTTTCCTTTATCTGTCTGTAATTTCTGCGGTACACGGCCCTCTTTCAGTATGGATTCAAAAGCTTTAGAGACCTCTAGACCACTCTTGTTTTTTAAAGCTCTTGTATATGCAAACTTACTAAACAGATCAATGCATGTTAAAAGAAAATGGTTATTGTCATTAAACTTGGCATAAGCGGACATATCAACTAGATCAGCCTGGTATTGCATATCAATACCATAGACAAAAACCCTATTCCTTTTGTATTTTATTGGTGCTGTTCTGTGTAGTGTATATGCATCCTCGCCAGCAAGCCAGTCGGAAACTTCTTTATCGGTTAAACGAACACCTGTTTCTTTTAAAACGGCATCTTTTAAACGTTTTTTACCCCTAAAGAACCAGGATTAGA
This sequence comes from Hybognathus amarus, assembly GCA_030378365.1. NCBI lineage: Eukaryota > Metazoa > Chordata > Actinopteri > Cypriniformes > Leuciscidae > Hybognathus > Hybognathus amarus. The sequence goes on from JAQIUQ010000701.1 coordinate 191,407, forward strand.
AGGTGTGTAATAAATCTTTTTCATTTCTTCGGACATATTGACACTTTACGATCCACAAAAGAATAACACATCTGTCTTAAGCGTTTCAGGTTTTTATTTCTTGAATCAGTGTAAAAACAAAAAACAAAAAAAACAATACAAAACAAAAAGATGTCATACAGTATCGATGTAGTGTAAAAAATTTATACACACCACTGTGTTTTTCTCAATTATATAATCAACCAATGTTTCAATAATTTCACAAACATCTGTGTGGTTGTTTCTTGTTAACATGTCCACACATAGATCAGTCACATATGTACACAAACACAATACATCTGCTATTCTAATACTACTACCACATTCAGTTATCAAGTCTAAAATTTTTCTGATAGTTACACAAATTGGATCACCTGCATTAACACATAACCGCATCATTTCAGTCCATTCATTTGATACAGTTCTCACAACAGACATTTGTTTCTTGAGGTTTGTAAAACGTTTGATATCAACAGAGCATTTACTTACAGCATCAGGTACATTGACAGAATCATTAACAATCTTATACAATAAACTGGTCATCTCACATCTAATACGTTGTTTAAGAAGACATTTTGCCAGTCCAGATGCAAAACATGTGTTCCCCATGTTGTTGTTTTTACATTCACACAACTTGGATATTACCTTTCCAGCAGTCCACAGCGTCATAAACAATTTGTTCACTGGCACCGTCCACAACTTTCTCTCTGATCTCACGAAGTTTTTCCACAATGAAAACCTCGTCCCGCAATTCGTGTAGAATAGCATCCACCGATCCCTGAATCCTCTGGGGATGAACCCTTAAACCACAACGGCTCAATGCTTGAGCAACAATGTGCTTAAGGTTGGGTCTCGCCAGATTACGGGTCAGTTCATCAAAGTATGCTTCAAAGAAATAGGGAGCTGGTTCAAACAAACAGGTGTGTCTAATCTGACTGGGGTGATCCACTTCACAACCCAAACAGATTTCTTTTAGCTTTTTGTTAATGAGGTGTTCCAGAAGTACTACAACAGTTGCTTTAATGATCTTGAATCCGTCAGAGCGGATACAACTGTCTGTGTCGTCAATTCCAGCTAGGGAAGCCGCTCCGGCTATTGCACCAGTGTTGCCATATGGAGTTGTAAGAAAGGTTAGGTTGTGATATCCAAGATCCATGCAAAATTTATCCAACCAACTATTGTCGTAAGATTGTGGGTGGGGCTCCCCCGTTGTAGCATTGTCATCAGGCATCGCAGGGGCTGCCTCAGGGTTGTTGCTGTAGGAGTAGGAGGCTGTTGAAGGTTCTTGAGACATGTTGAATGAAATGTAGCATCGTGCCAAACCACAGACGTTTTTAATGACTGTAATATGTGGGAGGGCTTAAGAGGCGGTCTTCGTTGTCGGTAACGCCCTGTTCCGGGTGAAACAATTTCATCTTTACAGAACTGTAACGTTCATACATGTTGGTCCATCTAAACATCTTGTCTATGCATGTAAATATGCTGTCAAGCATACATACATCTTTCCACTTAAACAAAAATGTCATATCGTAGCATCTGTGATGCTCAGATTCACGAATAGGCCAAGCAGGCTCACAGAGCCATGTCTTGTTGTAGCAGCAAAAAATGTAAACACAATCATCTGGTAGCTTTTTACTGCGATCCCGACTACGCGAAATCTCGTGTTAGGAATTATTCCGTCCCACTCTGATATATACAAAGGATCATCACCACCGTCGTTCAAATCTCTCCAAACATTGTTGAAAAACAGAGACCAGTCTTTGTCGTAAAAAATCAGATATGGGGTCTCCATTGTAATTGTGTCTTCAACATCCACCATGTAGAGTTTCACTGTACGCAACGCTTTGTCAAATACATATCGCAATATACGACTACCGTCCAATGAGAAATCACGTCTCGCAAAATCGCCGTCTTCATGAAGAAACTTTGTTATGCTAACAGTATGCTTCTTCCTTGGAGCAAATGTTAGATCCTCTCTCAACTCAAAACGACCTCTTGCTGGCGAAATGCACATAACATTTCTAGAGGTTTTAGACGTTCTCGGTTTAGCCATTGTATCAGTAAGACTTGTAGAAAAATGTCGTCTGTGTTCAACAGCGTGTGTTCTAACTGTATTTAAACAACCAATAACATGTCACAGGTTGTGACGTATTTGTAGTGACGTATTTGTAGTAAGGATGTTAGTCGAGGAAGGAAATGCATTATAAAAATAAATAAGTGCCATTAGCAAACTGCAAGGTGTGACACATTTAAGACGTCATAAAAATCTTACCAGACACAAAGGCACCTGTCACATACCCCTATAAATCAGAAAAACACCTTTTACACGATACAAGACCCCCATGACATTTTGTAACTGACACCTGTCAGTCATTAACCGACATAAGGCCATAAATCACATCATAAATCATAAAAAGTGACACAACGTTTATGTTAACACTACTTGCTGTCTATCCAGAGGTGAAAACAGAAAATATGCTGTCTATCCAGAGGTGAAAACAAAAAATATATATGCTGTCTATCCACAGGTGAAAACATAAAATAAATATGCTGTCTAACCAGAGGTGAAAACAAAAAATATATATGCTGTCTATCCAGAGGTGAAAACATAAAATAAATATGCTGTCTAACCAGAGGTGAAAACAAAAAATATATATGATGTCTATCCAGAGGTGAAAACAGAAAATATGCTGTCTATCCAGAGGTGAAAACATAAAATAAATATGCAGTCTATCCAGAGGTGAAAACAAAATATATATGCTGTCTATCCAGAGGTGAAAACATAAAATAAATATGCTGTCTATCCAGAGGTGAAAACATAAAATAAATATGCTGTCTATCCAGAGGTGAAAACAGAAAAGATATATGCTGTCTATCCAGAGGTGAAAACAGAAAATAAAAAGCTGTCTATCCAGAGGTGAAAACAGAAAATATATCAGCTGTCTATCCAGAGGTGAAAACATAAAATAAATATGCAGTCTATCCAGAGGTGAAAACAAAATATATATGCTGTCTATCCAGAGGTGAAAACATAAAATAAATATGCTGTCTATCCAGAGGTGAAAACATAAAATAAATATGCTGTCTATCCAGAGGTGAAAACAGAAAAGATATATGCTGTCTATCCAGAGGTGAAAACAGAAAATAAAAAGCTGTCTATCCAGAGGTGAAAACAGAAAATATATCAGCTGTCTATCCAGAGGTGAAAACGTCTCGGTTACGTATGTAACCCTCGTTCCCTGAGTAGGAAACGGAGACGCTCACGTCGAAATGGCGAGAAATGGGGGTTTCGCATAGAAAGCCAATCCTCTTTGAGAATTTAAACATCGAGCCAATGGCATGAAAATGCCTTGGGTCTGCGGAATTGCATAGCGTATCTCCGCCCCACCTCGTGGGTATAAATGGAGGAAGCAGACGCAACCGCAGTATGTCTTTGCTGAGGAGCCGAGACTGAACTCAGGTGTCTACCCAGCGGTACAGCGGAAGTGGCAGGGAGACGTAGACGTCTCCGTTCCCTACTCTGGGAACGAGGGTTACATATACGTAACCGAGACGTTCCCTTTCGTAGTCACTCCGAGTTACGTCGGAATGACGGAGAATGGGGGTCAGTGCCATCGCGCCACCTTCACAGCTGTTTTACATTGCCATGCGAAGTCTGAACTCCTGACAACTTAACAGATAAGGAGTCCTACCTAACACAGGAATACCAAGGTACACTGGGGAGCATATCCGGGGGGAGGGGGTTGGGCGTATGCCGTAGTATGCCTACCCAAGGGGAGGACATAAGAATACACATATGGCCCGCCGGGACGCATATGGAGGAACTGGAGTCACCAACCTGAGGGTGGCCTACTTAACTCCAGGGTTGGCACGGTGGCTTGCACGGTGGAAGACACATGCTCAAAGAGGCTTACAGTGGAGAATACACATGTGATAGTTGCCAGGGGAACCATACACACGGAGGCACCTAGCCGACGTCCAGGTCAAAAGACACTGGTGAAAGACACACAGTGAGACAGCCTCTGCTTTGAGAGAGCCCTTCCCTTCTTGCTCCCACCATAACAGACAAAGTGCTGGTCTGAGGTCCTGAAACACCGCTTTCTGTCTACATAGGCACGAAGTGTACGTACTGGACAGAGCAGTGCCAAGGCTGGGTCTGCCTCTTCCAGGGCAGCGCTTGCAGGTTCACCACCTGGTCCCGGAAGGGAGTGGTAGGAACCTTGGGCACATATCCAGGCCAGGGTCTCAGGATCACGTGAGAGTACTCCGGCCCAAACTCCAGGCACGCTTCGTCAACGGAGAATGCCTGCAGGTCCCCCACCCTCTTGATGGAGGCCAGTGCAACCAGGAGCGCTGTCTTCATAGACAAGAACTTAACCTCTACCGATTGCAAAGGCTCAAAGGGAGGCCTCTGCAGAAGCACTTAAGACTAGTGAGAGGTCCCAAGAGGGTACGAGAGGAGGACGCGGAGGATTCAGTCTCCTCGCTCCCCTCAGGAACCTGGTGACCAGGTCGTGCTTTCACAAAGACTTACCTTTCACTGCTTCATGAAACGCGAAATAGCCGCGACGTAGACCTTAAGGGTGGAGGGAGACAGCCTTCGCTCCAACCCTTCTTGCAGGAAGGAAAGCACGACACTGACCGAGCATCTCCGGGGGTCTTCTCGGTGAGAAGAGCACCAGCTGATGAAGAGGTTCCACTTCAACGCATAGACGTGTCTAGTGGACAACGCTCTAGTGGAAGTGATGGTAGCCGCCACCGCAGGTGGCAGGGTACTCGAACTTTCCTCGTCCCATCCAGGAGCCACACGTGTAGCCTCCAGAGCTCGGGACGAGGGTGCCACAGAGTGCTCCCTCTCTGAGAAAGAAGGTCCTTCCTCAGGTTCGGAGAACCAAGTCTTGGTGGGCCAATAAGGGGCTACCAACAAGACCTGCTCCTTGTCCTCCTTGATCTTGCACAGAGTCTATGCCAGAAGGCTCACTGGGAAACGCAGACTTGCATGGACCCCACGGCCAGCTGTGCGCCAAGGCGTCTGTGCCGAGCGTGCCCTCGGACAGAGAATAGAACAGGGCGCAATGGGATGAGTCCTGGGAAGCGAACAGATCTCATATGTGCCTCCCCAAACTGATCCCATATCAGCTGGACCGTCTGGGGTTGGACTCGCCATTTGCCAGAGACTGAACGGAGCCGTGACAGCTGGTCGGCTACCAGGTTCCGCTCTCCTGGAATGTAAACAGCACGAATGGACCTCAGGTGCTTCTGACTCCATAATAGGAGGTGGTGAGCGAGCTGCAACATTCGCCGTGATCCGTAGACCCCCCTGGTGGTTGATGTACGCTACTGTGATGGTATTGTCTGAACGGACAAGTACGTGTTGACCCCGAAGCAGTGCTCGAAAGCGATGCAGGGCCAGGCGTACTGCCAGCAGCCTCGAGGGCAATTGATATGCATAAGGCTCCTGGACCACGCTAGTGGCCATCACCTGACCCAGGGAGCGTGCGGCCACCTTAGTCGCCTGGAGAGCGAGGTCAGTGGCAGCACGCAGATCGTTAAAGGCCCCAGGATCAGTCCCACCCTCGTGCATGTCCCTGAGCAGTTTCGCTGGAAAACCTGCAAAGTGCTCATGGCGTGCATGGCAGCGGCTGCCTGGCCCGCAGCTCTGCATGATCTCTCCACCATAGATGACGAGAACCTACAGGATTTGGATGGGTGCTTAGGAACCCTGCGAGAGGAGGCGCTCTGCGGACACAGTTGCATCAAAACAGAGCGCTCCACCGGGGAATCCCAGTGTACCCACAAGCAGCCGCGTCGTCGAGGGGGAAGGCGGGGGACGCTGACGATTGCTCATGGGAGGTCAAAGGAGCCTTCCAAGTTTTCGTCAGTTCCCCATGCAGCTCGGGGAAGAATGGATTTGGGTCGGCTGTGGCCGTGACAATGGAAATTAGCGGCGAAACGGAAGTGACGGAGAAATGGAAATAACGTCTGCTGTCCATCCACTGGTGTCCAGCCACAGGAGTCTAGTAAGAAGTGAGTCTGCGGGGCTGCAGCTGGATGCTATTGAAAGTTCTCATTTCACTCCATGTCTGTGAAGTGAAGCAGTACAATGTCCCATCAGTGCTTGTTTTTGATTACCATCCACACACAACTTTTGGGCGCGGGGTTTTACTGTGTGATAAATACAATCAGGAGGGCAAAATGGTTCATGCTCCAAATCATGACTAGAGACGGATACAAAATGAAGTCTGTTGTTTAAAACAAGATACAGAACCAATAGGGGAATAGTTATGCTTATGCGTGAACTGTGGCATATTCGTGCAGTGTGCGTGTAACGGGTACCGTGGCGTCGGCACCTGTGAGGGACAGATTATTCTCCTGTAACACAGCAGAGAAACGAGGAGACAGTCGTGTCAGTTCAAGCTCTCTGGAGCAATTTATTCACAATATGTTCACTAAACAAATATCTGTTTCTCAGAGTCACATTATGCTTCACATATCACATTTTCAATGTCTCTTAACATTATAATGACTTTTAGTGTTCATGTCGATTCACAATCTGCAATAAAATAAACTTCTCAATTTCACATTCATGTTCTCTGACTCTGTATTTTTATATTTCACACTATTCATCAAAAAAGAAATACAAAAACCATAGTAATATACTTCAATTACTTCTCTTAAATGATTGATAATTTCTATTCACCGTATTTTACCAGTATTACATTGCTGCAAATCACTCTCAGAATTATTAATATACTTCAAATATAACTTTAAACCATATTTAACACATTAACCATTATCAAGTGATCTTCAAAACACGTATATAGTACATTAAACAATACCTATTAAACTTTAGAGCTTATAAAATGCCTTCATGTGCATTAGTACAAGAAAAAGTGTACATTTTTAACTGACCACTCACAAACGTTACATGTGCGTTCTCAGTAGCCCAGCTAACAGGGAACGTTCTCAGAACATTGGCTAATGTTCTCTGAAGGTTCTCTGAAAGCTATCAAAAACTTTCTTGCTGTAACGTTATTATAACGTCTGTGCCAACATTATATTACATTGATAAACGTTCTAAAGACGTTAGCATTAAAACGTTATCCTGACGTTGATTATTGGAACGCTTTAAAACGTTATTATGTTAAACATATATTAGTCATTACAAATTAGTTATACAGTTTTTTTTATTCTGCAAAGCAACTTCCTGCATAACGTTCTCTGAAGGTTCTCTGAAAGTTATCAAAAATATTCTTGCTGTAACGTTATTATAACATTGTGCCAATGTTATATTACACTGATAAACGTTCTAAATAATTGTTAGCATTAAAACGCTATCTCACATTGTTATTGGAACGTTTTAAAAATGTTATTATGTATTAGTCATTACAAATTAGTTATACAGCTTTTTTTATTCTGCAAATCAACTTCAGAAACATAATTTGTAAATCCAGTGACACAATGCTCTAAAAATCAGTTTTTCATTAATATTTGTTTTTTTATTGTCTGAAACAGATTATAAAGAATTCATGCCTATTCAACAGGAAATAATTCAGCAAGTACAGAGTCAATTATAAATGTGGTTTTACCTTAAAACATAAAATAAGATAAGAAAAAAACACAATTATGTATTATATTTTTCAATTAATTGTACTCTATTTAAAAAGTAGATAAGGCAATAGGAAAAATAAAAAATAAATTTAGGGATTTAAAAACATACAAAAAAGTGTTTTAATAACGTTTGCAATAGAGCATCACAGTCCCGCCCACAGCCGGAGTCCCGCCCACTGGTGCCGGAAGTAAATTTCCCATTCATTTCTCCCATTGACATTTTGTAAAATCCATATCTAAAGAGTATTAGAGCATGTCTGAGGATAATCAGCTATGGTTGAACTCATAAGCATACAACACATCATTTCGAGTGAAAAACGAAGAGAAAATCCCAAAAAAGTCGAGGGTACAAGCCTGTGTACATATTTTCATTTCCGAGCAAAGGAACTACTCCTCCCATAAACCACTGCGCCTCACTGAAGTCGTCTGAAAGCCACCATGAAAAAGCCTTTTTGAGCGACTTCCAAATCTGACGACGGGCCCGTCAGACTTTGTCCTCCAGTGAATTTTATATAGTGAATATGCAGGAAAATTCTTTTTCCTCCAATTTACTGAAGCAAACGCATTTGCAGCTCAACATGCAAAAACATTGAGTATCTGGCTCGCTCATTAGCTAAGCTGTGGCAACTGCACATCCAATGGCGCGGGCGTCTCAGAAGTGCAACCAATGAACTTAGCCCTACGTCATTACGTGATCTTCAGTCTTCACGTACCTTCGTGGTGTTTCAGACACGTGACAATACTTATCCAATACATCGCGATTAAAAGGCATTTATCTTAAAACAAGGTTAGTGCCCCATGATCTTTTGGCGTTTATATGAGCATATACAATCGCTTAGTACAGCCGTAGCTGGTTTTAAGTTGACCATGTATGGTTACGTTTTTATAGCCTGGTTCAACCAGACTCTAGTACATTTGATTTGTACATAGTCTGGCCCCGCTCCATTGAGAAACGTTTCCTTCCTTGTAGGCGGGTTCACTGTTAAAGTTCAGAACTATTGGATCTGCCCAGAGTCACTCAGGATCTGCCTTAGCCAATCGCTAACGTGTGGTCATGAGTGACGTATGTCATGCGCCGAAACGGCTGGAACAAGTCCGAATGATCAGAGGATTATGTTTACAATAGGATTTTAGTCAACGAGAGCTGCAGGTTTTGTTAATGTAGGAATAATTATTATAATTCGAAATGTACACTCACCGGCCACTTTATTAGGTACACCTGTCCAACTGCTCGTTAACACTTAATTTCTAAGCAGCCAATCACATGGCGGCAACTCAGTGCATTTAGGCATGTAGACATGGTCAAGACAATCTCCTGCAGTTTCAAACCGAGCATCAGTATGGGGAAGAAAGGTGATTTGAGTGACTTTGAACGTGGCATGATTGTTGGTGCCAGAGGGGCTGGTCTGAGGATTTCAGAAACTGCTAATCTACTGGGATTTTCACGCACAACCATCTCTAGGGTTTACAGAGAATGGTCCGAAAAGATAAAACATCCAGTGAGCGGCAGTTCTGTGGGCGGAAATGCCTTGTTGATGCCAGAGGTCAGAGGAGAATGGCCAGACTGGTTTGAGCTGATAGAAGGGCAACAGTGACTCAAATAGACCACCCGTTACAACCAAGGTGGGCAGAAGAGCATCTCTGAACGCACAGTACGTCGAACTTTGAGGCAGATGGGCTACAGCAGCAGAAGAGCCACACCGGGTGCCACTCCTTTCAGCTAAGAACAGGAAACTGAGGCTACAATTTGCACAAGCTCATCGAAATTGGACAATAGAAGATTGGAAAAACGTTGCCTGGTCTGATGAGTCTCGATTTCTGCTGAGACATTCGGATGGTAGGGTCAGAATTTGGCGTCTACAACATGAAAGCATGGATCCATCCTGCCTTGTATCAACGGTTCAGGCTGGTGGTGGTGGTGTGGGAATATTTTCTTGGCACTCTTTGGGCCCCTTGGTACCAATTGAGCATCGTTGCAACACCACAGCCTACCTGAGTATTGTTGCTGACCATGTCCATCCCTTTATGACCACAATGTACCCAACTTCTGATGGCTACTTTCAGCAGGATAATGCGCCATGTCATAAAGCTGGAATCATCTCAGACTGGTTTCTTGAACATGACAATGAGTTCGCTGTACTCAAATGGCCTCCACAGTCACCAGATCTCAATCCAATAGAGCATCTTTGGGATGTGGTGGAACGGGAGATTCGCATCATGGATGTGCAGCCGACAAATCTGCGGCAACTGTGTGATGCCATCATGTCAATATGGACCAAACTCCCTGAGGAATGCTTCCAGCACCTTGTTGAATCTATGCCACGAAGAACGGAGGCAGTTCTGAAGGCAAAAGGGGTCCAACCCGTTACTAGCATGGGGTACCTAATAAAGTGGCCGGTGACTGTATATTTGACACTAAGGATAGTGATATTCATTCAACTGTCGAAGCTGTGTCTAATCATTACAAATACGCCGCCGTGGTCATTTTCTGATGTGCTGCAAATGCTGTACAGTGAATGATCTGTCTCTATCTGCAGATGTGTAATAAACAACAACTTTTCATATTATGTCTTATTTTTATTAAAACAAATTAACCATTGACATCTAAAACTGAAAATCTAATTATGGTCTTCAAAGTATGGGTTTTCACATTTTTATTTCTGACAATTATTTTAAAAAATTACAACCGATTTGTATGATTTACAACATGTAAAACTGACACACCAACCTCCTGCACGAGTACACAAAGGGGCTCAAAGTGTTCTATTCATCCAAGAATCCGTAAATTTACAGCTGGGAATATGAGCGACTGACATGACGCCTGAGCGGATCTCCAACAATAGTTTAGCAGCCAGGACTCGGGGCTTCCGAACACCATAAGCGTCCGTCCAAAATGTCACGGTCATCGTGCACACCGAGCAGCCCAGCACAAACTTCCAACCTTTCTGCCTCCTTCACGTGGTCCTCCGTTGTGCAACAAGAGGCGAGACGACAACAATCCGGCTTTAAATTCTGTATATTCGGCAGTTTCTTTTCCAGCAACGGACCGAATAGCTTTTCTCACGTCTTTCTCCGCTGCCAGCCCCAGCATACTGAACTCAAACTGACGCGCTACATCAACATCATCGTTCTCAGCCACTCCCTCTATTCGCTGATTGGTCCTACAAAAAATTGATTTCTGGAAACCTAAGGATATACAGCAGTCCCAGACGTAGTACTGAAGGAAAATGAAATTGAGCGGAAGTGCGTAGGAGGCGCAGCCAGGCTAACGTTTTTATGACTTATATCTCAAATGTCAATGGAGAAATTGTATTGAATTTTTACTTCCGGCACCGGCTGTGGGCGGGACTGTGATGCTCTTAGAGTAAAGGAAAAAACACGGAATGTGTTTAATCCATAGGTGTGTGGTTTAATCTGATGATTCCTCACATTAGTAGCGTGATAGCGATGGGCGTGGTTTTGGAGCGCCCATCATCAATCAAACACAGCTGGACGAGAGACGACGACAACGGACAACTCATAGATGGAAGATTTTAGGTAAGTTAAGTGAATTTTGCATGAATAAAATACCTTTATCACAATGCTAATTTAGCATTTGCTAATGTTTTAATGAAGTTAACTAGATCAACCATGGTATTTCTATTGAGTAACGTAACGTAATGGCTTGAGTTAAAGGGGGGGTTTAGTCCGTTTTTTCTTTGCATAATTGTGTTTATGGGGTGTATTACAACATGTATTCGTTATTTGTTTTTTTGTTTTTTATAGTAAGCCGCGCTCACCTCTGTTGCTGGAACGAACCGGTTGACTTCCTGATTCTATGAAACCACTCCCTCAGAAACTCTTTATGGGCTCAGATTGGTTAGTTTGTGCCGGTGTGTTGTGATTGGCTAAACTGCGAAGTGAGCGTTGTCCGGAACCGTCACGCCCCTTCCTGTACGGGAGAATGTTGCATGTGGTCGGGTCAATGTAAATAATGCTATCGATAGGCTTACTGCCGTATCAGTTTAGCCTCGAATCCGACCCAGAAAGCGCCGATGAAGAGAGACAGTCAGAACCTCCTCAAACACGTTTGTTACAAAACGTTTCTGAATGGTACGTGTTTGATTTATGTATTATTCTATTATTACATAAGAAGTTTGATACCTGTTATAATTGAAAATGCTAATGCTGCTTGTTAGCTTTTTGACATACGTTTTTATCTTGATTAAACATTTAATACAAATTCTAGGGTTAGGGTTAGGGTTAAAGAACATCTAAAATAAATGGCTATTGTAAACAAACACTGTTGACATTGATCGCGTTTATGAACAAATCGCAAAATTACGTCATAAAGTAGCTATACCTGGCAAATACATTTAATAAATATATATGATTACTGATTAAGCTTCAAAGTGTACGCGTTGTTCAAGTAATCCGAAATAACATAACAAAGTGACTATAAAAACGGCGAATGGCATTTGTTTCACGTCCTTGCTAAAACGAAACCATTAACGTTACGTCTAAAATTATACTAATACATTTAAAACGATTAAGTCTCTACTACAGGTTGTTGCCCAACAAGTGCTGCATCTGGTTTTAACGTTGGAACAGCTTCAGGTTTGAGCAAAAGTTTCTTGTGTAATCCGGCATTGAATTGGTGTAGATTCAGGAAGCTGTCTTCAGTGAAATGTGCCGCACAAAGAGCTAAATTACGATTGTAATTGTCAGAAACATTATTAAACATAAATGTTAGCCATTGTTGACGGACTAGAGCATCCGAAGGAAGCCCGAACACAGAAGACCTGACATCTGGATGAAAATAGCACACTTTAGACGGCATGGCTGCAGTTAGCTCTCCTGTAACTCTTCCTCTTGGCAATGACGCAGCTATATGCGCATGTCCTATTTTTCCATATTCCGGAGGGAGTGGTTGATGCAAATGTGGGGGTTAGTGACGTACCATAACCCAGCTGTAGTCCAAATCCAGTTCGTTTTTGTAGGCAATTATACTTCCTGGTTTATAAAAGACGATATCTCTGCTTACACTGAACTTTCAGTGCTGCAACTTTGCAGATACTGTTCATGCACCAACAGCAACATTACACACTATTTAAAATCAAAAATGTGAGACAGGAAAACCCCCCCCCCTTTAACAGCTAAAGTTAGCTCAGCTTAGCTAAAAGTGGCACCCCCCCCCCCGTTTTCTGTCCCCATGTGTTCGCAAGTCGTAATACTGAAATCTGTTTGTAATTTTTGTGTCAATTGGCCACAGTCTTTGCATTTTTTTACATTTTAGAAACAAACTTCTTTGTGAGATTTTAGAAAGATACCATTAAGTTACCCCTATGCAGGCTCCTCTTAAATTTTATTTGGATCGAGCACTTGACAAGTTTATTGATCCTTTTCACAGAATGTATATGACTCATTTTAACAATCATCAGTATCATAAATTCTCTAATTTTAAATATACAGTGTATGTATAAGGCCATCATTTTCAATTCCTACAGCCAGCTATTTTTGGCATCAAATATTTGAATTGGGAAATACTGAAGATCTGAAAAAATGCTACTTAGTTAAATAATATTAAATCAGCAATATCACACTGTTTCTGTCTCTGCTCAAATTCCATATCAGTTTGTATTTTTGGCTTGGTGCAGTTTTAGGCGCGGATTCTCTATGGTAACCGGCTCCTTTGATGTTGCAGAGCCGTTGAAAGAGACAACTTTTAGATCACAATGGTTGTAGTTTCGAATAGTTCAAAACAACTCTGCACTCTATCTTTTACATGGGTTTAAGCGGTACAAGACAGCAGGTTGCAGACTTCTCACCTCAAAGCGAGCGAAGTTTGGTAAGTGATAATTTTTAATTTTAGAGTTAGTATGAGTACAGTCGGAAAGTTAAATGTTAAAGATGTGCCACAATGTATAATTGTAGCTGTTAGTTAAAATGTAGAAGTTGACTAAGTTAAATGTTTGTCGATTACATATAACGTTATATGACATCAGACATCTTTGTTTTATATCACAGCCATTTATTTATTTCACTTTTTGTGGCATACACTGATGGATTAACATACTAAAATGTATGGCAGCAATTGGCACCTGAAACATCACACAAAAATATAAATATCATAAGGATATTGATTAATTTTGTTTATATTATATTGATTTGAGGATTTTAACAATTTTATGCGCTTATGATATTTATATCTTCTATAGAGATTATCAAATTTAAAGTTAGATCATTTTAATGCTAATTTGTGTTATATAAACAACATATCACGACAAATCCCTCTCTAAAATTGAAAATATGCAGACAGAGACACAGAGAGATAAAATTAGGCCTATTGTAACACTACACAAAAAAGTTTAAAATTTATGAAACATACATTTTTGCAATTATGCTACATCATTACAGCGATTACATATTATTATCATGTATACACTGGCCGTTAAAAGTTTTGAATAACAGCTTGTATTTTTTAGCCTAAATGTAAGTTAGCCATGGTGAGTAAAAGAGAAATTAGATTTGGAGTTTGGACCTTCTAAACAGCTGACATCAAATTTTTGTGTGTGTGTGCTTGCATTTCTAATCCATTGTGGATTTTGTTGTGGTCTCACTCATTATTTATGCAATTTGTTACAATTTTTGTTTGATAAATTATGTAACAAGTGAGAAAATGGGTTTATGGGTTTTGATAGTTTGTCTTTCATTTTGAAATTAAATAAGAAATGAAAAAAAACCCACCTCTTCTTTTTTTTTATAAAAAAACAAACAAAGATTTCAGCTGTGAACCAAAGGGAAAATATAGTCAAAATCTTTCAATTTTTGTTTATTAAAAAATCAACAACATTGTTTTGTTTGTACTTATTTCATTTTAAACTGAAAAACAAACTTATCAAAACTTACACGGACCTTGTAGTCTCATTCATTTATGATTGTTTTGGTGTGTGTGTGTGTGTGTGTGCTTTCTATATTATTAATAATTTATATAAATATTTATTTTTCAATTTATAATGTTCTCTTTTGTGTTTGTTTCAGGTTCAAGAACAAAATACCTAAGTAAAGCCTATGGAAAAGACTTGGATGTACAATGATAGGGGTAATTCACGAAGAAGGGCATTAAGGCTAGTTGGTAAACTAATGGAAAATGAGCACCATAGGGAGGGAAACGTGAATGATGAGAAGTGTTATTGATGATGATCCATAGGATCTGTTTGTTTGTTTATTTGTAAATTGTTTTGTTTAAATGTGAAAAAAATTTAAATTTGTTAAGAATACTGTGTTTCAGTGTTTCAGACATTTTTCAGCTGAGCAGGGAGCATATAAAGTGGCTAGATCATGGTTTAGTTGAGGCTGACATAAATTGTTTGGTCCTGCAAAGGACTCAGAATAGGACCAGCTATAGACCATTTTGCAAGATGTAAACAACACTGGTCCAGAAACACTTCCTGTTTCAGTTTGTAACTGTTTCTTTATTTCACATGTAAAGACAACATCTTAAAGATGTTTGTTTAACTTTTTAATTCAGTTTTATATGTTCTGTTGGTTGTATTTTATCCCAGCTTTTATGTAGTGTTAAAAAACTGAAACAGGAAGTGCTTCTGGACCAGTGTTGTACATCTTGTGAAATGGTCTATAGTCATACATTTGGCTGAGATATGGCTATGCCATGGGCCATATGTGGCCCGAGTTCTGGCAACCAGAGCAGGTCCAGAATAGGGCCAGCTATAGTAGTAGTGGTATGATAAACGTTGTGTCACTTTTTATGATTTATGATGTGATTTATGGCCTTATGTCGGTTAATGACTGACAGGTGTCAGTTACAAAATGTCATGGGGGTCTTGTATCGTGTAAAAGGTGTTTTCTGATTTATAGGGGTATGTGACAGGTGCCTTTGTGTCTGGTAAGATTTTTATGACGTCTTAAATGTGTCACACCTTGCAGTTTGCTAATGGCACTTATTTATTTTTATAATGCATTTCCTTCCTCGACTAACATCCTTACTACAAATACGTCACTACAAATACGTCACAACCTGTGACATGTTATTGGTTGTTTAAATACAGTTAGAACACACGCTGTTGAACACAGACGACATTTTTCTACAAGTCTTACTGATACAATGGCTAAACCGAGAACGTCTAAAACCTCTAGAAATGTTATGTGCATTTCGCCAGCAAGAGGTCGTTTTGAGTTGAGAGAGGATCTAACATTTGCTCCAAGGAAGAAGCATACTGTTAGCATAACAAAGTTTCTTCATGAAGACGGCGATTTTGCGAGACGTGATTTCTCATTGGACGGTAGTCGTATATTGCGATATGTATTTGACAAAGCGTTGCGTACAGTGAAACTCTACATGGTGGATGTTGAAGACACAATTACAATGGAGACCCCATATCTGATTTTTTACGACAAAGACTGGTCTCTGTTTTTCAACAATGTTTGGAGAGATTTGAACGACGGTGGTGATGATCCTTTGTATATATCAGAGTGGGACGGAATAATTCCTAACACGAGATTTCGCGTAGTCGGGATCGCAGTAAAAAGCTACCAGATGATTGTGTTTACATTTTTTGCTGCTACAACAAGACATGGCTCTGTGAGCCTGCTTGGCCTATTCGTGAATCTGAGCATCACAGATGCTACGATATGACATTTTTGTTTAAGTGGAAAGATGTATGTATGCTTGACAGCATATTTACATGCATAGACAAGATGTTTAGATGGACCAACATGTATGAACGTTACAGTTCTGTAAAGATGAAATTGTTTCACCCGGAACAGGGCGTTACCGACAACGAAGACCGCCTCTTAAGCCCTCCCACATATTACAGTCATTAAAAACGTCTGTGGTTTGGCACGATGCTACATTTCATTCAACATGTCTCAAGAACCTTCAACAGCCTCCTACTCCTACAGCAACAACCCTGAGGCAGCCCCTGCGATGCCTGATGACAATGCTACAACGGGGGAGCCCCACCCACAATCTTACGACAATAGTTGGTTGGATAAATTTTGCATGGATCTTGGATATCACAACCTAACCTTTCTTACAACTCCATATGGCAACACTGGTGCAATAGCCGGAGCGGCTTCCCTAGCTGGAATTGACGACACAGACAGTTGTATCCGCTCTGACGGATTCAAGATCATTAAAGCAACTGTTGTAGTACTTCTGGAACACCTCATTAACAAAAAGCTAAAAGAAATCTGTTTGGGTTGTGAAGTGGATCACCCCAGTCAGATTAGACACACCTGTTTGTTTGAACCAGCTCCCTATTTCTTCGAAGCATACTTTGATGAACTGACCCGTAATCTGGTGAGACCCAACCTTACACCGTGTCCTAACTACACGCGACGCGACGCCGCGACACGCGATAAAAGGTATCTTTTCCATGTTAATCAGAGTTTTTGTCCTAACCAGTACGCGACGCTGACGCGCGAAGTTTCTAATTTAGAAACGGTTCCTATTTCTGCGACGTCGCGGCTGACAGAATGAATAAATTACACTGTTTATGATCTACACATTATTTATTTTTAGTTAAAAATAGGTCATTGTGCCACAAGATAACGGATAATTTACCTCAGATTGTGAAAGCAGATAATATAGCGTTCAAAATGAATTATATGCAAACATACAACTGTACTTCATCACAAAATTAGTCAATGAGTATATTTTGTTAATGTTCTGATTTTTAATAATGTTATTTCTTGATTTGATTATGTCCTTACCCATTTCCAATGCGACTGCGGGCCAACAGTGCGCTTTCACAGAGAGACTCTGCTTACACCATAGCTCACACGCTGTTCTGAATATGTGGCATCTCACAGTCGCGTCGCGTCTAGTGTGGACAGACACACTTGCTGTCGCTGGAATTTGATCGCGTCGCGTGTAGTTAGGATGCGGTGTTAAGCACATTGTTGCTCAAGCATTGAGCCGTTGTGGTTTAAGGGTTCATCCCAGAGGATTCAGGGATCGGTGGATGCTATTTTACACGAATTGCGGCACGAGGTTTTCATTGTGGAAAAACTTCGTGAGATCAGAGAGAAAGTTGTGGACGGTGCCAGTGAACAAATTGTTTATGACGCTGTGGACTGCTGGAAAGGTAATATCCAAGTTGTGTGAATGTAAAAACAACAACATGGGGAACACATGTTTTGCATCTGGACTGGCAAAATGTCTTCTTAAACAACGTATTAGATGTGAGATGACCAGTTTATTGTATAAGATTGTTAATGATTCTGTCAATGTACCTGATGCTGTAAGTAAATGCTCTGTTGATATCAAACGTTTTACAAACCTCAAGAAACAAATGTCTGTTGTGAGAACTGTATCAAATGAATGGACTGAAATGATGCGGTTATGTGTTAATGCAGGTGATCCAATTTGTGTAACTATCAGAAAAATTTTAGACTTGATAACTGAATGTGGTAGTAGTATTAGAATAGCAGATGTATTGTGTTTGTGTACATATGTGACTGATCTATGTGTGGACATGTTAACAAGAAACAACCACACAGATGTTTGTGAAATTATTGAAACATTGGTTGATTATATAATTGAGAAAAACACAGTGGTGTGTATAAATTTTTTACACTACATCGATACTGTATGACATCTTTTTGTTTTGTATTGTTTTTTTTGTTTTTTGTTTTTACACTGATTCAAGAAATAAAAACCTGAAACGCTTAAGACAGATGTGTTATTCTTTTGTGGATCGTAAAGTGTCAATATGTCCGAAGAAATGAAAAAGATTTATTACACACCTTCTAATCCTGGTTCTTTAGGGGTAAAAAACGTTTAAAAGATGCCGTTTTAAAAGAAACAGGTGTTCGTTTAACCGATAAAGAAGTTTCCGACTGGCTTGCTGGCGAGGATGCATATACACTACACAGAACAGCACCAATAAAATACAAAAGGAATAGGGTTTTTGTCTATGGTATTGATATGCAATACCAGGCTGATCTAGTTGATATGTCCGCTTATGCCAAGTTTAATGACAATAACCATTTTCTTTTAACATGCATTGATCTGTTTAGTAAGTTTGCATATACAAGAGCTTTAAAAAACAAGAGTGGTCTAGAGGTCTCTAAAGCTTTTGAATCCATACTGAAAGAGGGCCGTGTACCGCAGAAATTACAGACAGATAAAGGAAAGGAGTTTTTTAACAAACATTTTCAAAACGTAACAAAAAAGTACAACATCCAACATTTCGCTACAGCCACAGAATTAAAGGCTAGTGTGGTCGAACGGTTTAATCGAACATTGAAAAGTAGAATGTGGCGATATTTAACGGCTACAAACTCCAAGCGTTACATCGATATACTTCAAGACATTACGCAAGGATACAATGTGAGCTATCACAGAAGCATCAAGATGAGACCGATTGATGTATGCAAAGAAAATGAGTCTGATGTGCTACATAACCTATATGGGGGTACGAGACCACACAGAGTTAAACCTATATATAAATTCAAAATTGGTGATGTGGTTAGGATTTCTAAAGTCAGAGGACCATTTGCAAAAGGTTACGAGGAAAACTACACACAGGAATATTTTACTATATCGGCATGTATCCCACGAGACCCCCAGTCTACAAACTTTGTGATTATGATCGGACGTTTTAGAAGGAGTTTTTTATGCAGAAGAGTTACAAAAAATACATGTCAGTAAAAACAGGACATTTAAAGTTGAAAAAATTTTAGATAAGAAGACAAAGGGTCGCAAGACATTAGTGCTGGTGCAGTGGCTCGGATGGCCAGTGAAGTTTGCATCATGGATCGATCAGAAAGAGTTAGTTGACGTACAGACACCATAAAAACAAATGACAAACACAAGATGTACACAGATGTATAAAAAGCTGACATGGCTGAGGGTGGGTTTTACGTTACACTACCCTGCAACGCGTCACTGTCCGTATACCCTGATAATAAAATATCTAATTACAGAACAAGATTGGCTACCCCTATAAATATAAAAGGAGAATGGGAAGTGGGACTTGTTCAAATTGAATATCCTAGAAGCTGGTACACATTTAACAGCAACGATGCAGTTTTTGAGATAAACGTAGGACCTACCAATTCCGATGGTGAAAAATACACTAATAACATACGCCATGGAATAGATGTGAAGAAGACCAGCTTATCAAAACTACGCATTCCACTAAGAACAGGGTATTACGATGATGTCCCAACTCTAGTTACTGCAATAAATGATTTAGTGACACCGCATGGTGTATTCGGCTATGACCGTGTAAAAAACAAAGTGTTTTTGAAAGCAAAACCTAACATTTCAATAACATTCCATGGTAAACTAGCCATTATTTTAGGCCTGAAACCAGGTGTCCCTATAGGAGATTCTATTCTGCAAAAAACAAATCCTGAAAAAACAAATTTTGAAAAGGATGTTGTAACGCATGCCATACATCAGTCAGACATACATGGAGGGCTCTATACTCTTTATATCTACACGGATATTATCTGTTACCAGACTGTAGGGGATGCCTTTGTACCACTCCTGGAATGTGTACAAATAACAGGTGACAACAACAACACAGTCAGTGTTCGATACGACAAACCCCACTACGCGTCTGTCAACAAATCTGTCATCACTGATATTGTTATAGAAGTGAAGGACGATCAAAATCAGCACGTCCCGTTTTCATATGGGAAAGTGTGCATTAAACTTCACTTCAGGCCTGTAAAACATATTGTTTAAAAAAAATAAAAAAAAAAAAATAAAAAAAAATGGTATATTACAATAACCACAATGCCGACCCTATGCGTTACGTTGCCTATTTACCAGAACCAGGCGGGCAACGGACTCCCCGGGTATGCAGGTGGTGGTGTTATGTATGGCGGTGGATTGGGGGGGATTTTTCGAGGTCTCTTTAGAATGGCTATACCACTACTGAAACGAGGATTTAACATAGCCAAACCGCATCTTAAATCAGCTGCCAAAAACATACTAAGCGACGTTGTTAGTAACACGTTGTCACGGTCTTTTAATAACAACCACGATACTCAAGACGGATCGGGTCTAATGGTAATGGCTCGTAAAAGCACAACTAGGCCACCGGGTGTGCGAAGGAGTGGCCAGAAGTCAAAGAAAACAAAAAGACCTCCCAAGAAATCATCAGTTGTAAAACGCAAGCGACAGGGGACAACTAAGGGTGCTGCTTCAAAAAGATCAAGGACATCTGCTAAAACAATTTTCTAGATCATGGCGTTACTACACAAGATGTCCGAAGAGTGTTTAAAGTCCGAACTGGATTTGTTTACTGTACCCCTAACACAAACATCGATTGAAAAAAACACATATATAGAAATTAAGCCGTTATCTGCGATTTCGGACACATCGCCACTGGAATTTTTTATAGCGGGGAATGGAGAGGATTACATAGATCTAAACAACACAATGGTGTTTTTGCGTGTCAAAATCACTAATCCGGATGGTTCGTCGATGGCGGACGGCGATCCTGTAGGATTTGTGAATTATCCGGTCGCGTCTCTTTTCTCACAAGTGGATGTGACACTTGGATTCACATTAGAATTTCTCAGAGTAGTAGTACCTATCCCTATCGCTGCATTTTTGATTGCCTTACCAATTATAGTAAAGATGCGCTTGAAACGCTTTTCTCAGCAGGGCTCTTCTATAAAGACACGGCTTCAAGAAATGGACGAGGCCGACCCAAGTGGAGGAAATCGTGGTCTGACGAAGAGAGCGGCATTCACCAATGCTAGTAATGTGGTTGAGCTACTAGCACCTGTTCACAGTGACATCTTCTTTCAAGGGAAGCTTTTGCTTAACGGATTGGACATTAGAATTCGCATGACAAGGGGTAAAGACGAATTCTGTCTGATGAGGAGTAATGCTATAGCTTATAAAGTGAACATTGTATCGGCATCGTTATTTGTGAAAAAATGTCTGTGTCTCCAGTGAGACTGGCTCATGCACAAGCTCTACTCACAACCACTGCCAAGTACCCCATTGACAGAGTGTGTCTGAAAAACTTCTCAATACCCGCTGGTACGCGTGTCTGCAATCAAGAAAACTTATTTTTAGGGACTCTACCAAAATCGATGATTATAGGGATGGTTGATAATGACGCATTTGTTGGTGCATATGATAAAAACCCATTTGCCTTCAAGAATTTTAATTTAGAGTTTATTTCTATTTATGCAGACGGAGTCCAATATCCAGCAACTCCGTTGCAACCACAATATGAAAATGGTTCAGCAGTGCGGGAGTTTTACCAGTTAGTATTGGCATCTGGAAGACATCTTAAAAACCATGCTCTATGTATTGATAGGGAAGATTTTCTGCACGGCTATACACTTTACGCATTCAATTTCACACCAGATGAGGAGTGTGGTCAGCATGTATCACTTATCAAAAGTGGAAATATTAGACTAGAAGCCCGTTTTAGACAGCCACTACCTCGGACGATAAACTTAATTGTTTACTCGTTATTTGACAGCATGATTGAAGTGTCAAACCGTCGACAGGTCCTTATTGATTACTATTGATACGATTTAAAAAATGAACACTGTACAGCTTACGGCCGTCATGGATAAGGTCTCATGCAATACATATTTTCTTGGAGTGCTACCGTGTGACCATCTACCTAAAACCGCTTTAACAAAACTACCAACAATGGTTATAATCAACACACATCCTTCAGGACTCCCGGGGAACACTGGTTGGCTATCTACATAAACGAGGATCGTGTAGGTTGTTTTTTTGACAGCTTTGGTAATAAAGCTGGTAATAAAGCTTTGGTAATAAAGCATGTGCATTTGTGACACATGCGTGATGGCGCCAGTGTGTTTGTCGGCTTGCCGTCAGCTCCGTCAACTTCTACTATGTTTGTTTGTGTTGTCACTTACGCTATGTCAGCACTGTTCTGTTGCTGCTACTGTTGCTGCTCTAAGGTCATACGATCAGAAAACTTTGTTGGATCTCAGAAACGCACTGGTGACCCCGGTTCTTCACGGATGGATGTCACCCTCCGTTTATTTACCCCACCGCTGAGTGCGTCATTCGGCTACCGTGCTGCAACTCTAACCGGAGGAAGCGCCGGAGGCGCCGAGGGCGAGGCAAACGTGGAGGAGTCCGGGTGAAGATCAGGAGAGGAGCAAGTGTTTCCCCCGCACAATTAGGACCCTGCCACCTCTCTACAGACATTCATTATGGTCGAAAAGATCTCTACCTGGCTCGACGCTCGTGGGATCTGAGGTACTCTTGTCATGTATACATCACCCTGCATCGACCCCAAATGCCCGTTAGCCCTGCTCAACCAAGATTGCGTCATCCGTAGCGGCGGGGTAAACCCGCTGAATATTCGGCCTTTGGCACACTCTTGTTGCCCCGGGCTGCGGTTTACTCAAATGCAAAAGTGGCCCTGGTCAATAGCAGGTCAGCGTCTAACAAGACTTTTGTTTTGAATGACTTTTTTTCTCGTCATAATTTGGATTTCTTGTTTTTAACTGAGACATGGATTAGCGCTGGAGCTGGACAGTCTTCTATTTTTAGTGAACTTTGCCCAACTAATTGTTCATTTATTAGTACGCCGAGGTGCGTTGGAAGAGGTGGTGGTGTGGCTCTTGTTTTTAGGAACAGTTTTAAATTACGGTCATTGTCTGCAGGAAGTTTTTCCACTTTCGAATTGCAATGTGTAATTATTGAATCTGTTATGTCACCATTGGTTTGTGTACTGATCTATAGGCCCCCTAAGCCTGACAAAGACTTTATAACTGAATTCTCTGACCTACTTTCTCATTTTGTATCACTGTATGATCGTCTCCTTATACTAGGTGACTTCAATATTCATGTTTGTTGTCCGGATAGACCTATGGTCCGCGAATTCTGTGATGTAATAGATGCTTTTGGCCTTACGCAACATATGGAAAAAGCTACTCATAAACTGGGTCATACACTTGATCTAATTTTATCTTATGGTTTTATTGTTGATAATATTGTGATTGAAGAGGCCACTTTCTCTGACCATAAGCCCATTTTATTTGAAGTCACCCTTTTCAGTCCTCTGCAAAATGTCAGAATTCAGGATCATTATTCTCGTCAGATACATTCTCTTACTGCTGCTAGTTTTTCTGAAAGTTTTTTGAGTGAAAATGTTGCATCTACTATTGCAACAGCTGTATCGTTCTCCTCTAGTCCGGATGAATTAGTTACCCTATTTCACTCTTCTTGTTCTTCCATACTTGACTCTGTAGCACCTTTCAGATACACCCGCCCCAAATTAAAATCCCATTACTGGCTAGATGAGGATACACGCTCTCTTAGGCAGGCCTGCCGTAAAGCTGAAAGGAAATGGAAAAAGGATCATCTCAATGTTTCCTTTCAAATTTTTAAATCTGCATTAGCTTCTTTTCAGGCAGCAGCAAGATTAGCCAGAGCAAAGCACCTCTCTGATTTGATCAGTAAACACTCAAATAGACCAAAAATTTTATTTAGCACAATAAACTCTGTTATTAATCCCTCAAATTGCCCAGTTGTTGATGTATCCACTGATACCTGCGAGAAATTTCTTAAGTTTTTTACTAATAAAATTGAGAACTTTAGATCAGTGTTTACCCCCACCTCACCTGTTAATACGTCTGGTTGCTCAGATGTACTCAGCTACTTTCTGCCAATTTCAGCCAATCTCGCTCACTGAATTGAGGAATTTCTTATCACATATGAAACCTACTACTTCATCATATGATTCCATCCCCTCCTCTATTTTAAAGGATGTCTTTGATGTAGTTGGCCCCTCCATTCAGGTCATTTTAAACTCATGTCTTGCTTCCGGGATTGTCCCTATGTGTTTTAAGCATGCGGTTGTCCAACCCCTGCTCAAAAAACATAATTCCGATGTTAAATGTCTAACTAATTACCGTCCGATTTCTAAGCTTCCTTTTATTTCAAAAGTTATGGAAAAAGCTGTTCTGTCACAGCTGCTTCCCTTCTTAACCACCCACAATATACTAGAACCTTTTCAATCAGGTTTTAGATCACTTCATAGTACTGAAACAGCCCTGCTCAAAGTAACCAATGATCTTCTTCTCACACTAGATTCAGGTGATAATGCCATCTTGATATTATTGGATCTTAGTGCCGCCTTCGACACTATTGATCACAACATCCTCCTTGCTCGTCTTGATCAGCAGGTGGGCATTAGGGAGACAGCATTACTTTGGTTCCGCTCCTATCTCACTGATAGGACTTTCTCAGTATCTATTGGAAATTTCTCCTCATCTTCTGCTTCTGTTTCATATGGGGTCCCTCAGGGGTCCATTCTGGGTCCTATGCTCTTTAGTCTGTATATGCTCCCTCTGGGTAACCTCATAAGGAAGCATAACATCTCTTTTCACTTCTATGCGGATGACTCACAGCTCTATTTGCCATTAAAATCTAGGGACTCCATACAGTCTCTTCTGGTCTGTCTCGAAGACATTAAAACGTGGATGGCTAATAACTTTCTCCATTTAAATAGTGACAAGACAGAAGTCATTATTTTTGGTTCACCCAAGGCAAGATGCACGATGGTGCAAAATTTAGGTCACCTCACCCCATTTATCAAACCTCATGCCAGAAACTTGGGTGTCATTCTTGACTCAGAACTCTGCCTTGACAAACAGATTAGTTCTGTTGTCAAGAATAGTTTTTACCAGCTAAGAATGATTGCCCGTCTGAAGTCATTCCTATCTCGTGATGATCTTGAAAAAGTTATCCATGCCTTTATTACATCACGGCTGGATTATTGTAATTCACTCTACCTTGGCCTCCCACAATCATCACTTCGACGTTTGCAGTTGGTACAAAACGCAGCAGCACGTCTTTTAACTGGCACCAGGAGGCGTGAGCACATCACCCCATTTTGGCTTCCTTGCATTGGCTCCCAGTTCATTTTAGGATTCAGTTTAAAGTTTTACTGTTTGTTTTTAAGGCACTAAATGGGCTAGCTCCAACTTACATCACTGATCTTGTACAGCCATATTCAAGTCAAAGGTCACTCAGATCTTCAAATCAAGGGCTTCTGCTTGTGCCGCGCTCACGGCTCAAACAGAGGGGTGACAGAGCGTTTGCAGTTGCTGCTCCACGGCTGTGGAACCAGCTCCCTCAGGATATTAGATCTGCCCCCTCCATTGCTATATTCAAAACCAGGTTAAAAACCCATTTTTATTCTATGGCCTTCCTGGTTTCTTAACCTGGCACTCCTGTTTGTTCTCTGTATTTCTGTGCTATACACCCTGTTATTGAAGATTGTGTTTTTTGTTTTTTATTTCATGTTTTATATGCTTATGATTATTGTTTCTGTGTTTTACTACTCGTTGTACAGCACTTTGGTCAGTCTTGCACTGTGTGTAAATGTGCTTTATAAATTAAATTTACTTACTTACTTACTTGCTATAAAACCGGGATTACCGAGTTTTTCCACCCATTATCAAGACTTTTTTAAATGTAAATTCTAGCGAAGTACAACATTCAACAGTGCAAGTCCAAGATTTCTCATCAGACACATGTGGCCAACATTGTGTGTTCTTTCTCTATCACATGGCAAAGGGGTTTGATTATGAATATGTGATGAAATTGTATACCAACAATCTTGTTAAAAATGACAAAAAGGTGTCAGTATTTGTGAAAAAACTGAAACGAGTTCAATGTAATGACAATGTTTTCAAATGTATACAGTGTGTGCAAACTGGTGAAATGTTCTTGTCTCATTCTTAATATTTTTTACAATAAAAAATAAATAAATAAATAAAAACTACAGAGCAGAAATGTGTCTTCTTTTTAAAAAACATCTTTTTTTATTACATATACATAACGTATTCAATATTACACATCATAAGTTCTCAAAAAAAAAAAAGATAATTAAAATACATACAGTCAGTTCAACTAAAAATCTAACCACTGACTCTTGTCAAGAGTGGGTGATTTGAATGCGATGTTTTCTGCATATTTTGATTGTGTCGGGGTGTTCGGATACACTTTCTGTTTTTTACTCTTCTTAGATGAGTCGTTTATAGTCGGAGATGATTTGGATTTGAAAGAATTAACAGCATTTCTGACACGGTGATTTGGTACCATAGAGTAAGGCATGTTTAAACTAGCAAAAGCCTCCAAAAACTCGCACCATCCACCGGGTCTCCGTTCGTCAGCAATGTTTTGTGGAGCAGTAATGCTTTTAACTAGATCAAGCATGTGTGAACCAGGGATTATCCTTCCTTTAAATACAAATTCACCCGACTCGGTCCATGATGTGATATCTTTAGTTTTAGACATTTTATCTAAAATGTATCGAACGTTTTTCACACTCCTCTGTGGTATATTCTTTAAAATCTCATCTTTAACATCAGTTAAATCGCTACGTTCACTCACATGTCGTCTAGATGCAGTGTCTTCTTCTTTTTCAAAATTGCCATGCTGTGGTAGACTTAATGTTATTGTGGCAGATTCTTTATCACCATGTCTAGATAGTGTTAAAAACCTCTGTAAAACAGCAGTGTACATCTTAGCTTTTTCATGGTGGTCCAGATCAGCCCTTTGCAGAATATTTCTTATGGTCAGATCCAAGTCGTTCTCTACAACGTGTTGTAGAGACTCTCGAGTGTTTGAAGATTTCAGTTTATCCAGCTGATGTTGTGGGACTAAAAACATCTTTTCAGCATACTCCATTTACCAAACTTATTTAGACGTGATCAAACTTGATATAAAAGGTATGGCTACCGATAATAATGGTAATAAAAATCCACCTTGCTGGTTGATCAATCGTCTTTTACGTCTAACACCAATCTTTTTATCTGCAACAATTTTGATCTCGCTTCTTTTCCTCTTCAGTTTCTGATATTGTTGCGGTGTTAGTGGAATATTACCATGGACTACATTGAGTGCTACTTCACACAATGCCACAATGAGCTCATCTGTGGCTGTTTCTAAAATAACACGTCTTTGTTTAGGTGTGGCTTTTAATAATAATTTTAAAAGAGGTAGGTTTCTTAAAAGTTTTGCAGACATTTTTTATCCAATCGCTCTCTCTCTCTCTCTCTCTCTCTCTCTCTCTCTCTCTCTCTCTCTCTAACTATGTCAATGTTTTCTTTTCTGAATGTACACAACTGGATATTGTGAGAGTATATCTGTTCTGAGACGGTACTGCTCTGGTGTTTTCGCTTTAAAGTCCATCAATAGATAGCCGAAAGGAATGCTGGTCGCATTTTCATAACACTCCATAAAGTATTTTGTGTTTCTGGGGTACATCTGACGCGCTAACACATTAATTTGGGTATTATCTCTAGGGTTTTTAAACAAAACCATATAATTAGTATTCAAACTAATGGTCCTGCTGGATTTACCTTGAAAAAACAAGTTTTGAACAATATAGACAGCACTCAAGTTTCTATGATGAACATAGTTGGTAAACAAACGTTCAACTTCTGAATTGCTACTAGCATCTTTCATAACATCATCCAATATCACAAAATTTGTCTTGTTGGTGGGGAACAAATGATCATCATTCAGAGTCGGGGGTATACCCTCAATAAATTTAATATCATACAGCTTCAACAAATCGTCATATAAAGGTTGCCAACAATCATAGATATATACAATGTTTTCAATATTTTTTGAAAATACACTTTTAGCATTTTCCAACAATTTTTTCACAAAAAATGTTTTTCCTGAGTTAGAAGGACCACTTAACACACATGAAAATGGATGTTGTAATCTAAAATCAAAACCATTTGGGTCTAACACCCCTCTGTAACCAAAAACGTTGTCAGAAGCCATATGGTATTGTTGTAAGATCAGGTAGCAGTACACGTTTGTTGTACACAACTTTGAATTTTTTCACAACTGACTTGTTGTGTAATGTGAACTGCTTTTTGTTTCGCACTATACTGTCTGTGTATGCAAGAATGTGATTGTCGTCGTCCCTTTCCCGCACATAGTGTTCAATCAGTTCGATTAGCGAATCTAACCTAATGGACTCAGAGTTCACAGCATTCAATGTGATGCCTTTGGCCTTCATACATACATCACCCTTAGCAGTAAGATAAGCATAACTTTTAGGGCCACTAGATGCAAATTCCAAAATGTAATCCCCGCCCCCTATTTCATCTGTAAGCTCACCAAGGTATGGGCCTAGTGGTGGTTCATATTCACCATCTTTAGATGTGAATATAACTGAATCGGTGTCACAATAAAGCAGTCTATCACCCAACCTGTCCATGAGATCGTAAAGTTCTAACCGCGCATGGGCTGTTGTAAAAGCACCAAAGAAAGACGTTAATGTCGCGAGTCTGTGCACCTTTTCCATTAGCGTAAGACCACTGAACAATAGCTACAGTGTCTGACACAAACGAGAAATGTTTGATGTCGTACTCTGTGCCAAAAATGTGACGGGCAAACTGTTCAGGATCTGTGAGTATTTCGGTTGTCGGTAAGTGTTCATTCATGGAGAACCTGCCCCACAAACGCGTTCAAAACTAATTTCATAATTGATCTGCGTGCAGCATTAAACTCGATCTTGTCCGGATTAAGCTTAATCCCCTCTCTCTCAAGGTAATCTTTTACATAAGATTCTTTGTCAGCAGCAGTCACAACATCTTTTGGAAACCCCGAACTCTCCTGTTTGAACTGTAAAAATGTTTTAACATAATCACAAAACAATGTTTCAGATCGTTGGGGAAAATGCCATACCTCATCAATTTTTGTCACTACATAACCCTTCTCAATAGCCTTTATTAGCTCAATACTAACCCATGTTCCATGAATGGATCTTTCCTCATTAGTATGCGTACACGCATGTGTCTGATTTTGATGATCTGCACATGTCCTACAGAGTGGAAACATTAACTTACCACCGGTCCTATAAGGTAGTACGGGGTGAAGCAACTTCCGTGGTGGAAGGACGGTTGCCTTTACTAGGCCATAATATGCATCAATGTTTTGAAAATCCTTGTATATTATTACAGGATGACCAATTGGGTAGCATTTTCGGGCCTGACAGTAGGGGTATAATGATGTAAAGTCAACATACCTAATGCGCTCACCTTCCGAGACTTTGTGGTACAGTTTTAACGCGTTCCAGTACGACCACCGAAAAGAGCATCCGCGTGGTTTCAATCTTTCAGGGTGTTTGTAAGTGGACATGAAATCCATTACTTCAGCGTCATTCTGTTTAGCACATAACCAATCACATTCCCACATCGTTTCGAACCTGAAGGCCGTCGCACGTTCCAAAATTTACAATACTTGTCGTCGCATTGTCTTCTCAAAACACCATAAGGCACTTTTGATAATGGATTTAGATCGTTTGGGGTTATAACCGCGATCGCGACCGTGAAAAAAACAACCGAGAAATTCGAATGCTTTTTTCACATTGCCATTCGATCACAGAAACCAATTCTAAATAATACTTCCCAAATGACATTTCACCTGTGTTTAAAGCGTGTTGAATATCTAACCCCCGTGATTTGTGGACGAATTCGAGCCATTCAATTGAAATGGATGAAAAAGTCTTGTTCTGGTTGGTATACGCATTTGTTATGTGTCAGAGCTACCGTGTCCTTTGGGATGAAGTGTGTTTATATATAGCCATACACGTCGCAGCCAAAGTGGTGTAGTTAAACGGATCAAGGTCTGTACACTGAATGAATTCATTGCGGTATTTCATGCATACTTCTCTCAGCAAAACAACATCATTTTTACCATAAATCGCAAGTTCTTTTTTAAAATCAAACACTTTGTCAACGGTTGTGCTGTACCATTCATCAAATGCTACCCTGTCTTGGTTCGACATTGTTGCATACCCATAAAATTTCTTGTCAGGGTACGGGCCTATGTAGGTGTCGTTTTCCACACGGTTAAAGTGATGTGGAAAATACCCCTTCTCTGAATTTGTCAGATTAAACGCTGTGGGGGTTTTAGCAAGCCTCATGGGTATGAAACAGTACGAATCAATGAATCTTTGTTTGAACGTACAGTCATACATCAAGATAAGACGACAGCCACGCATCGTAATTTTCAGGGGCAACCCCCATCTTGGTAAAGAATTCCAAAAGAATGAAATTGTCAAAACCTGATGCATTATGGGCTATCCATGTGTAATTACTGTAACGAGGTTGTCTGAATTTTTTAACGAGACGATCCACACAATCGGGGCCTTCGGCTACAAACTCCTCACCATCAAATGTGATGGCACATACAAAGTTCGCAACATGTTTACCATTTTCATAACGGGTCTCGAAATCATAGAAAATGTAACGATCATTTGGAGTTTTCGGCTTAACTGGCTGAATAAAACATTGATGTTCGCCATCTGTGACCAAATTCTCACCACAGTGCACACATCTATCTGCAGAGCATTTATGGGGTTTGGGTTTATCGCCGCTGACATGATAACGCCTGTTACATCTTCCACAGTATTTGGTGACCTGACACTGTGCGAATCGCATACCTTGAGGAGGTTTTTTATGCATCTCAAAACAATAGTCAGACTTACAGTACCGCAGGCAGTCTTCGCAGTGTTTGGTCTTTTTGGGCTGTTTATGACATTCTGGCGCATTACAGACATCACATATGTATCGACACCTGTGATCTCGCCGAACATGTGAACCCCTTGTAGCAAAACTCACACACATATGGTGTGCCAATGAACGCGCGTAGATTTTTAATCATGAAATAGTGATTGTCATGTAGGTACAAAAATAATGTTTTAGGATGCGGATCTTCTGTGTTTGCATATCTCTCCAAAACACCTGTATCGGTCCTATAGAAGACAACTATTTTAATCTTCAGTCATTTCATGTGATCAACAAATGGTAACAAAGAAAGCCTTTTTAACACATTCCTACGACACATATGGTCAAATTCAACTGGACTTTTGCGACCCAGGCTCCACCGTGTCTTAGGCCTAAGTGATTTTAATGGTGATAAATGGTCAAAGATACTGAACCTCGCTAGACCCCCACTAATCTGACCAATCTATGCAAACAAGGAGAACCTTCTCCTCTCGTGACCTGTGACACCATAGGAGAGGAAAAACAAGGAAACTAACCAGATTCCCCTTTTGCTCAACAACACCAACACGTATATCACAACCAGCGTGACGCTAATTGCTAGTACGTGCAAACACGCGCACATACCAACACACACACAAACCCCCTTCGCGGGCAAGACAGCCCGGCACACACACATCAAACACGGACAGCTCTAAAAACTTGTTAAAAGATTACCAAAGATGTCTAGTATGCTGAAATGCACGTAAAAGAACAGTAATTCACCAATCTAACTTCAGGTGTAATCACGAGTACCCAAAGAGTTTAAAATGCCTGTAATACTATGCTTTAAAGTGTAACCCAACAATGCGGTCGAAAATAACTCAATGTGTTTGATGTCTCTGTAATCCTTATGGTGTGATCTGTTTGTTTAACTATATATCGATATTACAAAATGTATATCCTCATGTATAAGTTTGTTTTCAAAGTTAGCATAACTTTTCCTTTGTCTCGAGACGCAAGATCAGCAATGTCACATGTTAATCAAATGGGCAGACACGCCCCTGTGATGAACGGCTTTCATTGGTCAGCCGGTTTTTGGGACAAACCGCAAACCATCCTTAAAAGCTTGTGCCACAGAACATAACGCTGTCTTTTTCATGTTCGTTTTTTTCATCTTAGTCTTTTCTTTCTATCTTAGTCGTAGTCTTCTTCTTAATCATCTTCATCTTAGCTCTCGCTCTTACGCTCTTATCTCCTGCTTTGGTCCCTGGCTCCATCTACTTCCTTCGGAAATCTCCTGATGCCCTCGGACTCATCTTCTTGCATCTTCTGAAACTTCTTAAAGTTATCAGTCTCTCGTTACTTTTACTTCACGTTTACTTTTGCGAATAGCCAGTTCAAGTTAGTACGTGCAGCGGTCTCCTCCAACGAAGGCAAACATCCAGCACGAACTCTCTAAGACGCTTGGAACTCCCGCAAAACCAACCCACGTGGGAGAGACCAAAGAGATTCCGTCTCCCGGGCAACCGCATGCTCTCAGCATCACACAGGTTCGAATGCAAAACTTGTTCCGTCAAATTCTTAGACAAATAATTTCCTGTGGTTGTCTCCAAAGGTCAAAAGCTGTGCAAGTAACTGTAATTTCTCTTGTATTCTCATTTTCCATTGTTTCCTTTCTTAAGTTTTATTTTTATTTTGTTTTACCTGTATATACATATATCACGTGTGATTTGTAGTGTAATTTAGTCGTGTGTTTTATTAAACTCCATTTATACATCATTTGCCATTGTGTGTATTAATTGCACAACAAAGCCTCTTTAATATTAAAGATCCTAATGCTACGTTCTGATTCTGTTCGAGTGCACTGAACATTACCAGCACGATTCAAGCTAAGGAAAGCAAGGATTCGTAGTTTTGTAGATCGGCACGCGGGCCGCGCTGACTAGAAAACTGTGCAATCTCTTATTGCTTTCAAAAATCACACACTCCTCTGTCTGTAAAAGGACATATGCTCCAAACTAATCATAATCCGTTGTGTTAGTTGAGTCATATGTACCTGAGACAACGAGCGATGGTGTAAAACCCCTCGTTGGGTGAATGAATATATGCGAGACCCTCGATTCAAGGAATAGTTCATAAATTGTTGATCCAGATCATTAATTTTGAATATTTCTTCCCCTAAATTCAAATTGAGCTATAAGACCTGAGCTCGAGATTCGTTACATATTTTCTGGTGGAGAAGTGCAAGGGCAATATTTTAAGCTTTGTTGTGTGAGAAATTAATGCAGTGACAATTTTGTATATTTTGCTGTTTGATTGACACAAAGTGCGCGCCGCCGCACGCCGCTGTTTGAGTAAACCGAATGCGCGCGCCGCATGTTGAGACCCTGCAGCATATCAATGAAATTACCTAGCCCTAATGCGTTAGTCGTGGTAATTGTAAAAATAAATTGCAGTTAGAATACTGATATTCACTCTTAAGTGTTTAAAGTTAAAAACTGTAGTTGTGACAAAAGAAATATTTACTGCTGTACAGACGTGTACACGATTAGAGATATTTCCTTAAACTCTCCTGTTCAAAACGAGAATCTTTTGGACAGGAAGAAAGAGGAATGATTAGAGCGATGCTCCTCTGATCATCCTAACCTAGGCCTGAATTATAATTCGTTTGGTTAACGGAAAAACTCCGAGTTTTAACCTTTTGATTTAGTCAACCAAAAGTTAAACCAGAACATTTCAATCATTAAGCGCTAAATGATTCATGTTTTTGGAGTTAATCTTTCACAGATGTAAATTCCTGTGATATAGTGTACGTATAAGTGTAAAAGCAGTGAACTCAATTCTGCCTCACACATCCGTGAAAATAGCACGAGAAAATCCGCCTGGATTTCAATCACTGCGTGCATGCACATTTTGCGCGCGTCCTAGAAAGGACAATAAAGTGGTTCTGATTGTGATTTGACTCCTCAACGCTAGAGCGCAGCCTTGCGCCCCTCAGTTCAAATTACCACCAGACCCTTTTTACCGACGTGAGCAAGACAGCGCCATCGCGCGGAAATTTTTGTTAGGTCATTCTATTTCCTGAAATTCTTCCTCTCCAGTCATCGCTAATCTTTCACAGGTGAAGCGATCGCGACGTTCGTCTCTCTCTCTCTGCGTCCTGTTTGAGATTTCAGTCTATTTGCAATTGGGTTCATTCTGTGTTATCAACTTATAGAAAGTGATCAGCATCAAGAGTGACCCCATTCGTTAATATTCATAATCTCATTCAGACTTGGGTTTTAAGAAACGTGAGCAGATAAACCTGATTTAAATTCTCATTTAAATCTCATACATTGTGTTATAGGCGAATTCCACTTAATTCCGTTTCCCTCTGAATAAGGTTATTGGTTTATCCCTTGGATGGATCCATAAGTCTTATTAAGAGATTACCTTGTTCTCCTTTCTGATAAATTGATTGAGTCAACTCATTTCAGGGAATTAATAACTTTTGTTAATTTGTTGCTAATAAATTGATAACTGTTGCTGGTTTAAGGAATCGAGTTCGCTTATCAATTCTTCTTTAACCTTGATTAATTTGCCTTTAATTATAAAAAAATAAATTATTAATTTTTTTTTTAATTAATTTTAATTAATTTTTTTTTCCTCTGCCGTCGTTTCCCCATCCACTGCATCCAACTGCCTTAGGGGTTACGTAACATCTCTGTACATGCTTATCTGAATTGAATTTAAACCAGTTTTGAATTGCGATCTCATTTAAGCTTGTCTTCTCTACCAGGCTGACCACTAGGAGCACACCCTCTGGTGGCCCAAACCCGCCACTGCGCCGGCGTGCTCCTGTGTTCTCCTGCTTACTCACTGACCCTTCTTCCTAGGTCCCTCTGATGATTAACCACATTATCATAATTCCCTTTCTGTGTTTTCTCCTTTACCCTTAGGTAGCAAGGTTTTGTATTTTACACACCCAAAGAAAATTACCCAATTTGGTTTAAATAAGGTAAACTTTAATTAATTTTGGAGTTTTCCTTCTTCTGCCACATTTTAGTATTTTCCAAGGAGCATCCTCTTGTGGGTGGTGATCCGATCGTCATCCCTGGTTGGTGTTCAGTGGGTGGGGTTTCTCTCCTACCGGCGTAACCAGCGCTAGCTGTGCGTGAGTCTCGGACCCTCCTGTCTCTGTCCATTGGTGCGGCACGCAACAAAGACATCAGCAATCTGGTAAATTCCACAAAGAGGGGTCATTCACGCTGCGACACAAGGCAATCTCGGAACGTCCTCCCAAACCGGGGCCTAAAGAGGGGCCACCTCGTAAGAGGGGTTCTGGGAAGACACCCTTTTTGCAGTGTCGTAAGCAGGTGACATCCTCGGAATTGCCAGGTTGTGTTAAAAGTCGAAGTTGTTTGAGTGGGCGCACCAAGGTAGATGCACAGGAAAGGCCCAGCGGACACCTCAGTTAAGTGTCTGGAGCGACGGGGGAGTTTCCCTCACCATTGGCCCAGCCAGAGTGAGTTCGGGTCACCCCAGGCAAGCTGGAACTAGGTAAAGAAATACAGATCATCCACTTAGCATAGGCCACAAGAATATCAGATATTCTCCCGTGTCAAAGTGCTACCCATCCTTGCCTCAGAAAACACACATAGTCGGCGCAAGCCTTCTTAGCTCGTAACACTTTCTAAACTGTTATCCTTCTCTGCATTTACAGATCCGTTAGCCCTAGTGTCTAACCTCATCTAAGTTTCTTTTACCTTGTTTGGTTTTGTTTCTCTCTCCCTTTGTTCCCTCTGTTCTGTGTGAACTGTGCCTTTCAGATCACCCAGACACACGGCCTACAGAGACACCCCAGGAAAGCTAAATAACAGGCTGACAGCCGAGTCACTAGTGGCAACAGTGTCCCACTAGGCTCCGGCCCTGTCAAAAAATCCTTATTTAGGCCCTGCGCTGACCTTAACAATTTTCTCTAGCTCACTGTCTAACTGTCTCTATCAGATTAGTCGAAATTCCCGTAAACGGCATCGCCGTATCAAAGGGATAGCGCCTAAATTGTTGAACAATCTTGCATTTGGTCTTGTTGTGTGTGCGTGTTGTGCTCCTCTCGCCTACAGCAAGCCAGTATGTCCCAGTCTCCCAACCCAGCTGCCCACTGGGACAGCCTCGAGAGCATGGCTGACCGCCATGACAGCCGCCTTCCTTCCAAAAGGGGATGGCGACGCGAAGCCCCAGAACCAAGAACAGCTGGATGCCGAACTGGACACCCTGACAAGGCAGGACCCAACTCAAAGCTACAACCACAAGGAATGGGCCCGACTCGTAGGAAAGCTGGCCCATACCCTCGTCACGCAAGCCCGACTATATGAGAAAAACGCCACCGACCTGGAACAGGAAGCTGCAACTCTACGGCTCCAAGTGGAGGACGCTTGGCGTAAACAAACGGAAACCCAGAGTCGGCTAAATCAGCTACTGATCGACAGCGAGGAACAGAGCGAGGGGGAATCAGACCTCGACCTACGAAAGGAAATAGAAAGCCTCCAAAAGGCCCTGGACGACCTCCGTCTGGACACCAATGAAAAGGAACTGAAAGAAAAGAAAGCCCGAGAGGCACTCACAGCGGAACTAGAAAGAGCCGAAGGTCTCCTTTCAAGAGCCGATGCTAGATTTAAGGACAGAGACGCTAAAGCCAAGGCCTGTGAAAATCACCTAAAAGCCGCCCAAACTGAAGTTGACAAACTTACTCAACAAATGGACCTTTATAAAGCTGAGCTGGACGCTGTCCACCAAGAACTAAAACACTCCTATAAACTGCAGAGTGACCGAGTCAGGGAAACACACACTACAAAGTTTCCCCTGACCGGTTCGACCCGCAGTCTTCAGTCAAGGTTTCACAACTGCGAGGGGGGACGGACGTCCACCGTCGCCGGCAGCCACAGACAGCCAACCAGGATCCCCGCACTTTGGAAGAGGGGGGACTTTCCCGTCAACTCCTGCCCCTCACCACGGCAGAAGCTTCAAGGAACTTGACAAGTTGGCAAGAAACATCCCTACCTTCACGCCAAACCCTGCAGGAGGTCATGATGTTCACGCTTATCTAAAGGACATTGATTTTTATTTGAACACTGTTCCCCATGTCACTCCAGGGGACAGATTATACCTGGTCAGAATTACCTCTAGCCGTGAAGTACGCAGCTTCCTGGATCGTCAACCAGACGCTGTCCAAACGGATTACCAGCAACTGCGACAAGCCTTCATCCGGGAATTCTCTGACCCAGACACTGATCAAGGACTAATCACTGCGTTGAACCTCAAGCAGGCACGACTGGAGACCCCGCAAGCGTATTATACTCGCCTCAGACAAGCCTACTTCGGTGCACGAAATGAACCGGAAATGAGAGGAGGACTTTAACTTCCGAACTTTGTTCCTCCGAAACCTGCATCCCACCGTAAGTCACCACTTAGGGGTCCTAGCCTGTCCTCGAACCATGACAACCCAACAACTGAGAGATTTAGCGCACAAAGCGTTCATCAAACAGAAAATGGTTTCTGAAAAGACTGTGAGAACTCCCTCTATCTGCCCCATCACTGATCAACGTCCAGAGCTGGCACTAGAGGGCGCCCAACAGCACCACCCTAACAGACTGTTTAACGAGTCCAAAATGTTTCCGGACAGCAGAGGGCAACGCAACCGTGAGGGTGCACGCCCCAAGCAGCCAAACCGGAGCTCTGAAGCTTCCTATGGCAACCCACGGCCTACCTACCATCAAAGGGGTAGAGCCACATGGGAAGCCAGCCAACGGCCAAGAACCAGCCGAGCTCCAGCAGCAAGAACCCCTAGCCCAGATCAGGCGGCAACGGAAACCTTCATGGCAAGCCCCCAGCAAGCTCAATTCCAAATCTGAGCCTGCCACAAAGAGTGACAGTAAAGTCGCAGCAGAGACCGCGGAGATCCTGAAAGTGCTGAAAGAGCTTCTTCACAAGAAAACTGACAAGGAGGACAAGGTGGACAAATCAGACTCCTCATGACTAAGAATAAGGACTGAAAACTTTCCGGACAGCCTTCCTACAGAACCAAGCACCCCCAACACTGCTCTCCTGACACAGACCACAGAGCCAGCTGTCACAACACCAAGTGACAGCGACACACACTCCTTGCTGCTGCCCACCACACATCCTGAAGTGGACAACGCAACCCCTCACACTAGTGAACCAACCCCTGAGATACCTGAAAGTGCTGTTTTGGTCGTGTGTCTTTGCAGCGACTCACAAGACACTGACCCTAACTGTTTGTCGATCACCACACAAACCCCAGCACCAAAACTCCTGGGACACCTGATCGAAAAGGGACTAGCACGCAAGCTCTATCTCTCCATCACGCTGGAAAACGAAGTGAGGCTCGAAGCACTAGTCGACACTGGATCGGACCTCACTCTGATATCAGCCAAACTCTTTGACAGACTCAGATTTGAAGCTAACAGGCAAAACAGAACTTTAAAACCTCAGAACTGTGTTTTGAATGTGCAGTCTTACAGCCAAACTGACATCCGGCTTGAACAAATAGCTCCCATCCATCTGACCATTGGTCCCATGAGTTTAATCCACCCTGTGTACATTTCACCTATGGACACATACCCTCTCCTCATCGGCAAAGACCTGCTAGACCGCTTCGAGCCCCTAATGGACTTCAGACAACTGAAAATTTGGGCTCAAGTGCGAGAACCCCTCCCCTGTCAGTCACCCAGGTCAACTGAGCCAGACTGCCAGGTCACCAAGGTCACGGGAACTTTCGCCGACAGCCAGTGTGACACACACCCAACACTGGAGCAAGAGTCAAGTGCACTCCTCTGCACCTTCCAACTCACAAAAGACTTTGAGCCTTTCTGCCCCAGGGTCAACACCGACCTGCAGCTGAACGGCCAACCCACAACAGACATTGTGCTCGCACTATGGGCAGACAACTCTGCCATCAGCCTGGCACTCTTTAACAAACTAATTAAGGTCACACCTGACCTTCCTTATGCAAACAAGCGCACACGCTTCCCTTTGAATCCATGTCCATCAAACCTGGTGACTGCAAAGGGCATCTGTGCTTTGAACTTGAACTGGAACAACAGGTGCCTTACCCATTACTTCCTGGTCCTCCAAGACCCACCTCACAATGTCTACATTGGAGCAGACGTCCTGATTCGCCTCCAAGCACATGTGGACATTATCAACGAAGTATTGTGGGCCCCATTGACTGTACAGCCAGCTGTTGTTCCCACACACATCGACAATCTCGTGTCAGGACAAACAATCCCAGAGGTCTGTACCTTGATCAGCGAACAGGAAACTGTAGTACCTGCTTACACCAAAGGGGTCGCTGTTCGACTCAACATGCGATGTGGTCAAGCCTTAAACCACACATTGGGTTTCTTCCAACAGTCACCCGAAGGCATTGAACTTGGCCTAACACTAGAAGCCACGCCTCTAACTGAAGTGACATCACGTGCAGTCTACATCCTTTTCAACAACTGCACCGCAGGGGACATCACAATCCCAAAAGCCTACCGGCTGGGATGGCTAGTGAGCCATGATTTCCCTGACTTTGAATTGACTTTACCGTTCATCGGTCCCATTCCAACCGGGATGCTACCTGAAGAGTGCACAGGCGATGCACTGCACACAGCACCCTTCAAAATTATCTCCATCGCCTCTGTTCTGCCAATGGACAAAGATCAAGTATGCAGAAGTGAACTGATGGAAAACCGACACCTCGCCGTCTACACGGTCTCCGAACAGCCTCCCAGCGAGACTGATCAGACCTCTGCACCTACGCGTGTCAACTCCGCAGGTGACTCACCCACAGGAGAGCCCTACCCCGGATTTGAATCTCAAGTTCAACAAATCCTAACGGACGCTGATGCAATCCAGGACGATGCAGACCGACAAAAACTCAGAGACGTCCTTTTCAAATTCAAAGCGTCATTTGCCAAAGACTCTTTAGACTGTGGTCTCACCAACCTTCACACCGTGCGCATCCCAACGCACCCTCAGGCGCCGCCTACCTATGTAAAACAATACAAGATCCCGATCGCATCACACGAACCGGTGCAAGAGATCATTGACTCCATGCTTGAAAAGGGTGTTATTCGTCCGTGCAACAGCACCTATTCTGCTCCCATCTGGCCGGTTATCAAGCCAAACGGCAAGTGGCGACCAACGATCGACTACCGAAAACTGAATCAACAGGTGCCATTGTCACGATGGCCCATGACCCAGCTGGAGCAAGAAATACCCCAAATCAGAGGAGCCAACATCTTCTCTACGCTCGACGTAGCCTCAGGTTTCTGGACCATCCCAGTGCATCCAGACGACCAACACAAGCTTGCTTTCACTTTCGGCAACAGACAATTCACTTTCACAAGGTGCCCATTCGGCTATGCTAACTCACCTGCTGAGTTTAACATCTTCCTGAACAAAGCATGCCCCGATGCAAGAATGAGAGGAAACCTCATCTATGTGGACGACGTGTTGATGAAAAGTACCACAGTTGCCGACCACTTGAAAGAAATAGACTATGTTTTGAACCAGTTGACAACTGCAGGTGCCAAGATTGCACTCCATAAAGGGCAATGGTGCCGGACCAAAGTCAACTACGTGGGACTACTGATCGGGTCACAGGGCATCGAACCGCAAACAAGCCGCATACAAGCCGTTCAAACCATCAAACCCCCCACCAACGTCTCAGAACTGCGAAGTTTTCTGGGGGTGTGCAATTACTCACGGCAATTCATAGAGAACTATGCAGACATTGCAAAGCCCTTGACCACCCTGCTGAAAAAAGACTGCCCATTTGTCTGGACAACCATCCAAGACAACGCCATGAACGAGCTAAAGCGTCACCTATGTACAGCTCCATGCCTGGCATACCCAGACCCACAAAGAGAATTCTACTTAGAAGCTGGATTCTCCGAACACTGTCTCAGCGCTGGCCTGTACCAACGACATGATCAAGACAAAAGAGTGGTCGCTTACGCCAGCAAGACACTTCTTCCACCAGAGCTTAAGTTCTCAGACTGTGAAAAAGCCCTGCTTTGCACCGTGTGGGCCATCCAAAGATTCTCCAACTACATTGGAGCTCAAAAGGTTATCATAGAGACTTGTCATCAGCCCGTCATGTTCCTCAACAGCCAACGCATCCGTGATGGCGTGGTCACCAACTCCCGCATCGCCACGTGGTTAATGGCCCTCCAGGGTCGCAATGTTGAAGCAAGATATGCTCAAAACCACAAGTCAGCCCTAGGCAACGGCCTGGCGGCCTGCCAAAACTGCTCTGGTAACGCCCCACCTGTCACAGCCAATGTGGAAGAACCACAACAACAGACCTGTCACAGATACTTTGAGGAAAATGCATGCCAAGGTTTAACAACAGCCTATGTTGACGGATGCTCCTACAACCAAGAGGGCTCTCGTCAAGCAGGTGCTGGTGTGTTATGGGTAAATGACCTGCCTTGCCCGCCGCAACACTTCAAGCTGGGATCCCAGTCATCACAATATGCTGAAGTGGCAGCCATTCTCATAACTCTGCAAATAGCCTCGGCCCATAACATCAAAGAACTCCTCATCTGCACAGACTCTAACTACGCCAGATTGAGTTTCACATGCCACCTTCCAAGCTGGAAACAGAATGGCTTTAAGACTTCAAACGGCAAGCCTGTCACACACCAAAACTTGTTTCAAGCATGTGACAACCTGACTAGACAACACGACATGATTGTCTACTGGAAAAAGGTGAAGGGGCACTCCAAACAACCAGGCCTCGACAAAGACCTGAATGACCAAACCGATGCCCTCGCCAAGGCTGGCGCACTGCACGGCACTCCATGGTCACCCCCAGCCCAACCACCTACCTTTGATGTGGCAGTGCTAACCCGCAGCAAAAGAACTTTCCCTGCCGCACCGCCCACCTCTCAGTCTCTCGCCCTGACTCCGCAGATCTCAAACAACGATATAGCGGACATGCAAAACTCTGACACGTCAATAAAGACTTTTCTGCACCACCTCTCAGACCCCACCAGCCACCCACTATCGCCGTCTGACCTAGCGGCCGACCCCTGTCTAAAACGCCTGCAAGACATCAAGCACATGCTGCGTGTGATAGACAACATCTTGTGGTATGCACCTGATGACACCACAACGCCAAGGCTTGTGGTGCCACAATGCCTAAGGGGGGTGATGCTCTTGTATGCCCACGACGCACCATGCGCTGGACATCACGGCGTCAGAGCCACTTATAAGACACTAAAGCAGGTGGCATATTGGCCCTGCATGCAAAAGCACGTGGCGGAGTACATCAAAGAGTGTCTGATTTGCTGCCAGTTTCAACCTGCAAATCCAAACCACAGAGCTCCGCTGCAACACAGAAGAATCACCTTCCCGTGGTCAGACCTCCAAATCGACTGGGTAGGGCCCCTACCCCGATCAACAAGAGGCAACAAGTACTTTCTCACAGTCGTGTGCCAGTTCACAAAATGGGTAGAGTGTCTCCCAGCACCCAACGACACCGCCCAGACCACGGCATACCTCCTGATGAATCACATCTTCTCCAGGTTCGGACTGCCAATGAGTGTCAACTCAGACAGAGGTACTCATTTCACAGCTGAGATAATGCAGCAGATATGGAAACTCCTGGGTGTCCACGTTCAAATGCACATCAGCCATCAACCAATCTCGTCTGGCCAAGTCGAACGTTCTAACCGGACTGTGGTCAGTATGCTAAAAAAA
Organism: Hybognathus amarus; assembly: GCA_030378365.1. Lineage (NCBI taxonomy): Eukaryota > Metazoa > Chordata > Actinopteri > Cypriniformes > Leuciscidae > Hybognathus > Hybognathus amarus. The sequence goes on from JAQIUQ010000701.1 coordinate 234,277, forward strand.
TACGTGGCTGCCAACCAGAAAGACTGGGACGTGAAACTTCCCGCTGGTGTTAATGGCCCTAAGAGCCACTCCACAAGACTCAACTCAAGTGTCCCCCTTCGAACTAATGACTGGACGACAGATGACACTGCCACTGCACCTGCTGTACCAGCCAGGAGACTCCAGTCTCATCACAGCCTGCACCACTCACCAGTACCTCGAAGAGCTGCACCGGCATCTGAAATCGACCTTTGCCTTCGCCCAACAACAGCTTCAAAAGAGCGCACAGGGTCAGAAAGCGTACTATGACCGGAAAGCTTCACACCAGGAACTGGCCGTGGGTGACAGGGTCTGGTATTACCGCTTTGCACAGCCACAACGCACAGCCTCCCACCGGCTGTCAAAGAAATTCCTGCCACACTGGACAGGGCCCCATGAAATTGTCGATAAACTTTCACCGGTAGCGTACCGAATCCAACTGAGCCAGGGACAGAAAGACCCCGTGCTCAAATGGGTCCACCGCAACCAAATTAAAAGACATTCGGCTGCTCGCAGGGAGAGGCGAGGAGTGGCCAATGCAAACTAACCTGTTTCCCATCCTAGGAGCGGAAGACCGTCCTGCAAAACCACGGACAACTCCCGCTGACACACTGCCTCTTTCTCTCTCTCTCCCTCTCTCTCTCTCTCCACCTCTCCTCTGTACTCCTACTAGGATGCTGCTGTGGTTTACCATCCTGTGCCTTCAAGCAATCAGAGGGCAACCGCCACCCGACATCATCTCACCAGGCCCGGCGTCAGGCATCGTGCTGAGGGAGCAACCAGGGCTCTTGATAACCAACTGTCGGACACACACCCAGAAAGTGTACGTCCGACTGGAGCCCCTGAATGTCTACCGGGCACACTTCCCCAAAACAGCAACCCAGTACAGCTGGGCCGGTGCCCGATGGATAGAGGATTCCGTCCTCCACGCCGAGGCCGACGTCAGACACATGCTGAGCCAACTAGAAAAGATGACTGTCAGCCAGGCGGGATTGAGGCGGATACAACCGCGCCAACGGTTCCTGGGAGCTTTGCTTCGGAGCTGCAGCTGCAGTGGGAACCCTGTTCAACATCGGTATGTCCAGCGTCAATGCTGTCAACCTGGCTACCGTGAGCGCAACGTGGCCGAGATTCAAACAGAGATTCCACAACTAAGGGAACAGCTCACCACGCAGAGTGCCTCCCTGCAGACCATCGGAAAGACCCTAAAGGGAACTGTGGTAATTCTCAACACCCACAGCGTCGTCCTCAACCAGACTGTGACCGCTGTGAAGCGTCTGATCAATGTTTTCCAAACTGACTTGGTCCAAACGCAGCTTGTCTCCGCCCTCATGAGCAGACATGCTGCGGGAAGTGAGTTCCTCCGTCGACAGCCTGGCCATGGGACGAATTCCACCCTATCTCATCCCTTTGAGCCTGGTCCAAAATGTGCTGGCCTCCGCAGTCACCACGCCAGCTCGACCCCGCTCCAAGTTACCCGTCTGGCCTATTCTCTGGGCAGCGCCATTCCCACTTCTCCATTCGACCCCCGAACAGAAAAGAAGTGGGGATGCCTCCTGAACCTACCCATCATATGAGTGGGAATCCGAATCTACAGACTCCAAGGACATTGTCGATGTCGGGTTTTGGAAAGGTGACACGCACATCACAGTCCGCACCCCAAGCGTGGTGGCCTATCTCAGGACAGGGTTCCCACCAGCATGTACCTGGCTCCGAGACCTGCACATGTGGGTCCCACCCTGACTGAAGACATTCACTGTCTCTGCCCCTAGCAAACCCTTCCCTCAGAGACAACACTGATGGAATCTGCGGGTTGCAAGCTATGTCCAGAGACACCCGGAGTGCCCACGGCCGAAGCCAGGCCCCGTCCTAGAGTTGAAGAGACCCGAGCAGAAAATCATCGGCGACCGCTGGCTCGTACAACACCCCCGTGTGCTCAGCAGCTACGCTCACCTATGACCCAGACACCGACACCGCAACTCGTGCTGGCCTTGTAGAGAACCAAAGCATGTGGATTCAGGGTCCTGCAAAGGCGCCATCCTCCACCGTCGATGATCTGGCCTTGTAGTGCATCCCACGAGCAGACGAGTACGAATCCGAGCTGGAAATCCCTTCCTTCTTCAAGGACCACAACTTCACCCTGGGTCCAGACTGGAACTGGGAATTGAGACAGGGGGGTCACAAGATTAATTGACATTGCTCCTCTCGACTCCGCCCTACAAGCTCTGTCTCGACAACCCGGCTTGACTTTCCTCACCTGTGGTCCGAGCCATGGACCCCAGCCGACACGGCGTTATGCATCTCAGATGGTAGTCAGCCATATCCTAACTCTGGGTTTGGCCTTTATCCTGTACCGCCGACTCAACGAGATGCGTGCATCCACCGCTAAGCTCACCAAAGCCGTCTCCGGAGGTTTCCGCCGAAACCCTCGGAAAGGGGTCCCACGCTGGAAGTCACTAGCGATCTCATTGAGTTAACTCCTCAGCCCTGATGATCACCTGCTAACAAGTTCACGATTCACCTTCCAGCCTCCCATGCAACGAGTATCGGCAGAGGACGTCTCCGCAGGGACGTCATCTCCCGATCGGGGGGGGATGTAGGGATTCTGATCAGACAATCATTAACTCATTTCATGTGATCAACAAATGGTAACAAAGAAAGCCTTTTTTAACACATTCCTACGACACATATGGTCAAATTCAACTGGACTTTTACGACCCCCAGGCTCCACCGTGTCTAGGCCTAAGTGATTTTAATGGTGATAAATGGTCAAAGATACTGAACCTCGCTAGACCCCCACTAATCTGACCAATCTATGCAAACAAGGAGAACCTTCTCCTCTCGTGACCTGTGACACCATAGGAGGAGGGAAAAGCAAGGAAACTAACCAGATTCCCCTTTGCTCGACAACACCAACACGTATATCACAACCAGCGTGACGCTAATTGCTAGTACGTGCAAACACGCGCACATACCAACACACACACAAACCCCCTTCGCGGGCAAGACACGCCCGCACACACACATCAAACACGGACAGCTCTAAAAACTTGTTAAAAGATTACCAAAGATGTCTAGTATGCTGAAATGCACGTAAAAGAACAGTAATTCACCAATCTAAGCTTTAGGTGTAATCACGAGTACCCGAAGAAGATTTAAAATGCCTGTAATACTATGCTTTAAAGTGTAACCCAACAATGCGGTCAAAATAACTCAATGTGTTTGATGTCTCTGTAATCCTTATGGTGTGATCTGTTTGTTTAACTATATATCGATATTACAAAATGTATATCCTCATGTATAAGTTTGTTTTCAAAGTTAGCATAACTTTTCCTTTGTCTCGAGACGCAAGATCAGCAATGTCACATGTTTATCAAATGGGCAGACAAATGAAGTCAGATAAAACAGATAAAAAACAAAATAAAATATTTATTTATTAATATATTTGCACTGACTAGAAATAAATAAAATAAATAAACATATAAATTCAGATTGGTACTACTAATACAGTTTTTTAAAGTTACAAGTGTCAAAAAAACGCCATATATTTACACTATTTAAAAATCATAATAAAACATAAAAGACTGTGAATGGGCCATCCCATGTAGTACCAATACACACCAATAGAGGGAGCCACAGGTTAAAAAAACAACATATCAGTAGCTCTGATTGAAGTCGAATTTATTTATTTTTTATTTATTTATTTTTTCAAAATTAAATGTAAAATATACGTTAACATTACATTACTAAACTAGTGTACGTTTGCACTTAACATAACAATAATACATCCAAATAAAAGCATTGTACTCTTATACATATCATTATATGTTTTAAACTGTATAGAAATTCATTCAGACATTCATTTTGTATGCTACTTACTTTTAACAGTCGTATCGTCTCTGGCTTCTTCGGAGCTGGTGCTGGTACGATATTAACCTCTCTTGAAGTCCGTGGGTCTGATGTTGATTTACGTTTAAGCTTGTTTTTAGGTTTCGGTTTTATTTCAATGAAACTATCCTTAACCGTATCAGACGCACTAATAGCTCGCACCACATTTGATAATCCGTCTGTAAACACACATGTTAAAGTTTTTTAAAATAAATTCAAAACAAAAACCACACCATCATATACTATTATAATGTTTGTTATAGTCAAAAATACATGTACATTACCAAGGGGATTTGTAATAGTGCTATCACACGGAGGCTTGTGTACGATAGCCTTGATAGTTTTCCGCCTGGGCCCTGGTAATAATAAAAACAAAGAAATGTTATTTTTACATATCCAAAAAAATCTCACATTTTAAACACAGGGATTGTAACCATTTAAAATTACCGGGGACATGCGTGTCTGCACTCTCTCGCGATGATGAGCCAGTATTGTCTAGTAATGCTAAAACAGTACGTCCTGCACCGTGAGACACACCCCCTGTCAAAATAAAAGCCGATACAAAAAACGCTATTATACACAACACGCACAGACACATGGTATGTATCATTTTAAACATAAAACATAAATATACATACCACCACTAGCTTGATTCAGGAAACTAATTTCATCAATAAGACCTTTGAGACCAACGTCACCTGCAGCGCATAGAAACCTTAAGTAATGCAATAGAACAAATGACGCATGTAAACAGATAAAACATCGTAATAATATCATCAGATGAAATTAAACAAACTTACTGTTAAGACAGGCATCCATTTTTTTCTTCCACACACGTTTTTGAGAACGAGGAGAGAGACGAGTGACAGCGTTGTTTAGTTCTGTGTAACTGACGGTCTGAACACAACGTAGCTTTATACATGAAAAGTGACTGAAGTGTGAACTCCGGCGAGACCCTCCGTCGCCAGCATAATTAACACAATATAACACCTATAGCCAATACCCAATAACACAATAGAACACGGAAACATACGGTCGGAAACCATAAAACTCACCAATCGGACACAGGCACCTTATAACAGTCGCAGAGTGACACGCAGTCTAGTCACTCTGACGCCTGAGTACGGTCGTAAATCAGCGCAGTTTTTTCCTTCATGAAGACGTATACATGACAGACACGAGTGACAGGCACATAACCATTGTATCAGATGGCCATAAATCACATCATAAATCATAAAAAGTGACACAACGTTTATGATACCACTACTTATAGTCATACATTTTGGCTGAGATATGGCTATGCCATGGGCAACCAGACCTGGTCCAGTCATGTACCGTAATTATTGCGGTATTTGGGCCAAGTGAAAGTGGGTTGTGTGGCCCGTCACTGGGCCAAACCAATTTTGCTATGTGGGGTCATTATATTTTTGTATAGAATCATTTATAGGATTTGTCTATAATTATAGATTATAGTTTCAAATTAATTTTGCAAAGTGGGAATTTGATGTTCTGTGCTTGTGTTCAGACCTTAAGACTTTCATTCATCTTCAGAACACACAAAGATCTTTGAATGAAATCTGAGATTTTTGAAATATCTTAATTTGTGTTCCAAAGATAAACAAAAGTCTTGCAGGTTTAGGGTGACATGAGGCTGAGTATTTAATGACAGAACTTTCATTTTGGGTGAAGTATCCCTTTAACTTTCGGGTATTTGCAAATCATAATTGTGTTTTAGTTTGAGTTTTCCTATATTTCAATGCTAAACGCTTTCAACAATAAATTTCTAATTGGTTTTCCCTTTTCATTTTCTCTGACAGTGACCACTATTTAAAAAAATAAATTAAAACAAGATCCTTCATGGAGTCTGCCAAGTGACTGTTGGGTATAACCTTTTTTTCTTTTCATTTTTCATTTTAGTTTTCCTCCCCCTTTAACTAGCATAAATGGAAGAAAAAAAAGACAGGTCATATAACACACTCGGAAAAGAGCTAAACGACTGCAACAAAAATATTAGACTGTCCAGAGAGACAAGAGAAAGATTGCCAGAAGAGAATATGCAACCTTCACAAAAATTATTATGTACCAGACAGTTCTCTTAGCCAGTGCATCATGCATGTGAGAGTGAGCAAAATGAACAGGCATCAGAAGGGTAGTGAGAGTGAGCAAAATGAACAGGCATCAGGTAGCTGAGAGTGAGCAAAATGAAACAGGCATCAGGTAGTGAGAGTGAGCAACATGAACACGGCAAGACCCTGCTCTGAGCCTTTTGGGGGCCCTGCAGCAGAACTTGATTTGGGGCCCCTCCCACAAACGCCGAGTCCACCTGTGTTTGACGATTATTGACACAAATGTCACGCAATAATGATACATTATAAATGAATACAATGAGGTTATGTATTAGGCTACTACAAAATTAATACTTAAATACTTAAAATAATACTTAATACTTAAAAAGATGCCTACTTAAATAAAAAAAGTTAACAGTCTTAAAACTGTCTCAAAACGTATAATATATATATATATATATATATATATATACCTATATTTAATCAGAAGAAATCTCATTGAGATTAAAAATCTCTTTTCCAAGAGTGTCCTGGCCAAGACAGGCAGCAGCACAAATAACAAAGTTGCAGACATAAAAAAACATATAACATATAGCATAAACATAAAACATAGAAGCAAGGATCATCCAAATAATGAATCATAACAACTACAGCCAGTATGTGTAGCCTCTATATCATTTAAAAGTAATTTAAAAGCAGCCAGTGAAACTGGTTCCTGAAGATTTAAAAGAAATTATTTGCTAAAATTATGACAAAACTGAGAAATATAAGAGCAAGGCTTCAACAATGATACTTAGACCTATTGTTGAAAACTAAAAATATTACTATTTCTCAACTGTCTCAATACAGAGTAACTGTCTCAAAATCTTTATTATTAATATCGTAACAGACTTTGTTAGATAGTACATGACATAATCCAACAAAGCTGTTCCTATAAAACCGGTTATGATATTCTGGCGCTCGTTGTATGTGTGTATGCAATGTATTTTTCCCCTCGGGGCTTGCCGTAGATGGGTCGTGCGCACTTGGTAGGCTACTGGAGTGTCGCGGGTTTTTGGAGGTCTGATGAGTGGTAAAGTGGAGAAGAGTTCAAATTGCTCTGTTTATTATTTATTCAAACTGCTACCCTTACACCTTGAAGGAAGTTCCCCTGCGGGCTGTTTTCTCGAATACCGAGACCGTGAAGGCGCAGTTGCGCACAAATTGTCTATGCACGCGCCGTGACACGCGAGGTGTCTAGAAGATTATGCGCATGACTTAAACGCTGGCAGACAGAGCAGCAGTTGTAACTTGTCTTGTAGGCAGGTATATTGATCATTAAATCAGAATTTTGTTGTCTTGAATTATTCATTCAGTCATATTCATGCATTCACTGATTTATGTCACTTGTTTAATTCATCTAAAAAAATCTAACCTCAATAAGGGGTCCCCCTTTTACACTTGGATGTGGGCCGGGTTGGATATCCACTCGCAGGATGCAGCGAGCTGTAGTTGGAATGCCTCGGGCCGGCCCTCTGAACAGGCATCAGGTAGCCTAGTGAGAGTGAACAAAATGATCATTTTCAAATCATATTCTGTTTATTAGGGGTATATAAACTCATGTCACGATTCAATACGTTTCACAATACTAAACTCACTCACTACATTTAGCTACAAATATTGAATTATTATTGCCACATGTCTAAGGTCAACAGAAATAGCTGTTTTTAATTAATAGTAGTAAACAAACATTTTACAAATGTATTGTCAAATTTGAATGCATTTGAGACCAATCCATTTTCTGTATTGTTGTCAGTTGTGCTTGGGTGTAGCTGTTCTTTTGGGTGATGTGACGACCCTGAGAGTACTCTCTACCTGATGGTGGCAGTCTGTGGGAGTTTGGGTCACTCCCCCCATGTTAATTGTTAATTAGTTAATTTAGTATTTAAGTGCTTTGAGTTTTTCATTTGGTTAGCAGTCTCTGTGGGATAGTCTCTTTGTAGTTGTAGTTATTTTGTTTATTTCTTTATTTTCCCTAGACTTATGTTTGTTTTGAGTGTTCATTGTTATGTTTGTTAAAGAGAATAAAACTTTTCATTTATTGAACATTTGAGTTGATCCGTCTTTTATGTTGCGACTTTAAACGAGCTTGGTCGTAACATAAAATTGGGGGCTCGTCCTGAATGGCTACATGTTAAAGTGAGTATGTGTTCACCTGTGTAAATGAGCAGACTTAAGGTATTTAGAGTGTCCTCAGCTGGGTTTACAATCCTTCCATCGGGGCACTGTTTGTTATTTTCGTTTGTTGTTTTTCCTTTCTTATTTTTGAAGGTTATTCTGGGCGGAGGTTTTAAATCTCTGTCGGGGGTACGCTTCAGGCTTTTGGTTTAAATGTACCAACTGTCCGTGAGTTCAGCGTTAAACGCTGCCTCGAGCCCGGTACACCTTTGAAGATTAGGTAGGTTTAAGTCAGTTTGGTGTATAGGTAGGAACTGAAGTCTCTCATTTTCATTTAAGGTGACGCTTTGTTACTGTCTTGCGTGTCTGTGTTTGTACATGCCTGCTGAGTATGAAGATGATGTGGGGAACAGCTTGCTTGGGGTAAGTTTTCATCTATCTGAGTAATTGCGGGATTTGCAACAGGAGTGTGTTATACTGTGACGGTCCCTGGCGAAGTGGCTTATGGGATTTGTAGTCTCGAACGTTGTAGTTTAGAGTGGTGTTCTCTTCACGCGTGTGATTACTGTTGTTTTGTTTCGTGTCGGTTTAACTCCTGTTTTAGCAAAAATGACCTCAGTCGTCGAAGATTTCTTCGCGTTTCCTTCAGAAATATTACTGGAGAGATGCACAAAGGAAGAGTTGTCAGATTGCTGATCGTTTTGGCGTGGAGTTAACGAGTAACGATAAAAAGCTTAAGGAAACTCTGATGAACACTCTGAAAAGCGCACTTTTCGAGCAGGGTGTTTTAGAGGTAAGAGATGTAGTCACTAACCCTGATGAGTCTTTAATGTCTCTTTTAGATGATGCTGATAGAAATGTAAAGTTTAGCGAGATGTCTTTACAAGAGAAGCAGTTATGTGTTGATGCAGAAAAGCTTCGTGCTGAACGAGATGCTTGTGTTTTAAAAGAGAAAGAGATAGATAGAGATGTTGAGGTAAGGAAATTACAACAGCAGCTTGAGAATGCGAAAATTAGAGTTGCAGTTTGAAAGAGAAAAGGATGAAAGACTTTTTCAGTTGAGAAAACTTGAGTTGGAGCTGAGTGCAAAAACAGCTGAAACTTGAGCTTCCGAATCACATGAATCAGTCTCTGCTGCACCTGGTTTTGATGTTTTTAAAAACATTAGGATGGTTCCGTTGTTTTCTGAGCGAGAGGTAGAGAAATATTTTTCTCATTTTGAATGTGTCGCTGACTCACTAAAATGGCCCAGAGAATTCTGGACGTTAATGTTGCAGTGTGTTTTAACAGGGAGAGCACAGGAAGTGTACTCCGCATTAACTGTTGAGCAAAGCCATGATTATGAAACGGTTAAATCTGCACTACAGTCTGGTTGGTCTGGGAACTGCCCGGGAACGCCCCGCCACGTGATGTGAATTTAGCCCGTGGGGAAAACATTGCCTCGGCGTCATTGAAACTACGCCGATAATCATACCGAAGAGTTGTTGTGTCGTTTTCTGTACTGCAAATATAAACAAAAAATGATAAATTGAAGTTCTACATCATTCCCAATAAACGCATAGTAACCGGAAAGGAGGACGTAAATGGTTACAAGCAAATCAAGGGAAGTTGTGGAATCCCAAGACGAAGCATGTGTATGTGTGCAGTCGGCATTTCATCACAGGTAGGCTACGTTAACATTGTGTTATTTATTAACGTTATCAAAACTGTGTAAGGTTGTTTCAGAAAATGGCATGCATGAAAACGTGTCCTGCTAAGAAACACTTGATATAAATTAGACATAACCTCCCATATTCATTCGTTTGTTTACATCGTTTTGCTGTAGGTTTTAAAAGTGACCAGGAAGATCACCCTGGACTTCATACCATCAGTGTTTCCACAAAGACCACAATCAACGTTAAAATTGAATAGACTGCAGAGACTGAAGAATCACTCTCGTAAAAAACTTCAATGTAAAGACACAGAGACTCCGGAGAGTGAACACCAGCTGGATATCGATCCAGTGTCGGCGTAGAGAGTCAACAAACACCATCCGGTGCTTCCCATGGGAAATGAACTGCTCGTTGAATCTAGCATGCTTCCATGTCACTACTATCATGTTGAGATAGAAGCAGCTCCATGAGGAGATAATGCATTTAAGAAGAGAGCGGGATGAAGCCACAGAGAAAAGACTTGATGTGGTGATGGAGCTGTGAAACTGTGAGATTTTCAGCAAACAATGTCAAGGGAAATGATGAGAAATGCAAGAAATGACAGGCCTGTCATGGACATTGTTTGAGACTTGCATTAGTTCCTTGCACAATTTGTGCTGCCACATTCACGGTGCAAGCTGTCAACGCAGGATCAGCTCTTCATCACATTAGTGAAATTACGTCAAAATCCATCAACAGACCTGATGTGCTATATCTTAAATGTAGCACGGCAGCACCTTCCTTGGTATATTCTCCCGTTGGCTGGATTTAATGTATGCCAAAATTTCTTTTTTGGTCGCCTGGCCAGACGGGGAGTGTATCAGTAGTACAGTTCCTGCCGAGGTTCTGCTTCATTATCCCAGACTTACCAGTATAATAGACTGTTTTGAGATACGAATCGAACATTCCAAGCAGCTGAAAACCAGGTGAGACCCCCAACCCCCAATATATTTATATAAGTATATATAAATGTTTAATAGACTTTATAACGTGTAAGCGGGACAAACTACTGGAGCCGGTATCTGATTATTTACGTCTTGACATTTCTGTTATTTCTTTCCTGAAAGAGCAATCACTTACTCAAGGTACAAAATCTGGTACCACTCGTGAAATACTTTATCGCCTGTCACCCATCAGGAGCGATCACCTACCTCTCCAAAGGCTGGGGTGGCAGAGCCTCAGATGTTCATATTGTAAGGTCTTCTGATTTTCTGTCTTCAAAGTACCACTACATTGGAGATCAAGTAAGTTTTTAACTTCAAGTGTTATTTATGTCTTATGAATGCCTACACTGTAGATAAACTTTCACGCTCAGCTCCCATACTTTGTTATTGAATATGTCCATATAATACAAGAACTGTATATTAAAACATTGTTTATTTCAGATTCTTGCAGACAGAGGTTATTACTCTGAAGGATGACTTTGCCATTTTGGGTGCAGAGCTGATTACACCATCTTTCACCTGTGGTCGAACACAGTTGTCTGCAGAAGATGTAGCAAATTCGTGTGGCATCTAACATCAGAATTCACATTGGTTAGTGTTATTGAATCTTAAGTTAGCTGTCCATTACATGAATACACAAGGAGTCAGTCATGAACTATTTTTGAGTTTTTTTATTACAAATGCAAAAGTAACAGGTGATTAGACAACTGATATTTTCCCACAGAGAGAGTGATTGATGCCCTTCAAGAACCGCTACCACATCCTGGATGGGCCACTTCCTATGCGCCTGGTGAAGAGCCTGATGGATGAGCTGCAAAACAGAGAAGAGGCCATGATTGACAGAATTGTGCATGTCTGTGCAGCACTAGTGAACATGTCTGGCAGTGTAATGTACAGCCGCTATTAAATCAAAGTAAGGATGCAACAAATGAGCCATGTTTTTATTGGCTACTCTACAATATCAATCTTGCATTCTAATTGTACCCTCTGTTGATTGTCTTATCCAGAAGTGTCTAATGGAACCATGACGGGCCTCCTCCACCATCACCTCCTCTTCCTCCTATGCACCCTGACGGACCTTCTTCTCTGCATCCTGACAGACTTCCTTCTTTGCACCCTGACGGACCTCCTTCTCTGCATCCTGACGGACCTCCATCTCTGCACCCTGACAGACCTCCTTTCTGCACCCTGACGGACCTGACAGACCTCCTTCTCTGCACCCTGACGGACCTGACAGACCTCCTTCTCTGCACCCTGACGGTCCTACTCCGCCACCTCCTTCTCTGCACACTGTTATTCTTCTATTTTCACCTCTATCTAATTGTCTCTGTTCAGATTCATTTACAGAAAAATGTACATGCAGTATCTTAAAGGATAAGTTCAGTATTTTACAATTAAAACCCTGTTTTAAGATTGTTTCTGATGAGATAGAATGGTTAGGATTATTTTTTAGACAGATGCTGCTGTCCTGAGAATTTTCTGATTCCTGTGGTTGCACCCCCACACCTCTACAATAGTAGAATGGGTGCACAGGAACAATCCTTCATAAAACGTGATTTTTGTGTGAGCATATCAGTAAACACCCCAGACCACCTCGTTACGTCTTTGTAAACTAAAGTGTAATGCGTTTTATGAAGGATTGTTCCTGTGCACCCATGCTACCATTGTAGAGGTGTGAGGGTGCTACCACAGAATCCAAAATTCTTGTGACAGCAGCATCTGTCTAAAAACAGTTAACTATTCTATTTCATCAGAAACGATCTTAAAACAGGGCTTTAATTGTAAAATACTGAACTTATCCTTTAGCATTAACACATGCTATAACTACACTGTTAATTTTAAAAATATGACATTGTTGACATTGAATTGCAGTTATCCTAACATGATTTTAAATACATTTGTTGTTAAATACAAATATATTGTTTTGATATTGTAGCCAGGTTTACAATCAATGTCATACAAAGTCACAGTGTACTTACGTCAGTTTTTAAAAAAAATAATAGTAATTAAATAAATTCATAAAGTACTTCCAATTGTAATTGTTATTTGCTAACAATTAGATTGCAAATGAAACCATTTACCTGTGCATCTTTCAGTTCCTTTAATTTTGGAAAGATGTGCTCCAACCAAAATCTTTCAATGACTCTGACCGCATTATTGATGAACTCCTCATCTCTTGTAACTCTGAATATCAGGCAAGTCTGAGGAGTCCATGTAATGAAGTCTGCATATGCTCGCTGAGATGATGAACATCTGCATCTGGAACATTGTACATGCAATGACAATTCTGTTTCTGTAACTAATCAGGGTTGCAGTTCCCAAAACCATAGCTGCTTGCTAACCTGTTAGCAACTTAGTTGGTTGGCAATGGGAAATTGCACTGCAACCAACAAAGTTGCTAACTTGAGTTAGAAACTTATGGTTTTTGGGAAACGTACACCAGGGGGTGTACCATTTACAATAGAAATGAAAAATGACTTACCTGTGTAAAATATGCATGGTCCCTCTTCAAAGCTGACAAGCTTTCCAGGTGTCCTTTTGGATCTTCTAGCCACTCTTGCCATCCATTGGAAGTTTGTTGCCCCCACCTGTAAGGGCACTTCACTTCGACCACACCCTCACCACAACAGTCACAGGACACATAGCCATCACAGGACACTCCCATGAATGACATGGTCCGGCAAATTCTGAAACCTTCCTTGGTTACGTTGAGGTTAAGGTGAAGTTGGCCAACAGGAGCACAGATGTATATAGTGGCTGATAGTGCATTAGTTGTGGTACCTTTCATCCCAAGAGCATGTTTGTATGTTGCCAGGCCATCTTCCTCATGGTGCCTCCCCACTGGATCCATGGCTTCATAATTGGCCTGTGCCTTTGCTGGCATATGCTGTTGATAAAGGAGCAGCTTGGCACAGTAGCCTTCAGGACACGGTGTGCAATGGACCCTGTGATGCGTCCCACTCGCTCTTGGTGCCATTGCACACACGATGCCTGGCTGATTGTGCCCTCTCCACCTGTTTCACCTCTGCCTCGGTTACCTTGTGCTGGCTAAAACACCATGGCTTTTTTGATGGTGTAGAAAAATCCCGGAAGCTTTTCAGTGCCACGGCATCAGACCTTTCAGCCAGCATAGACAGGAACTGCTGCTGCTGTGAAGCAGAGGCTTTGGGGATAGGATGTTTTATTCTTATCCTTTTCGTGGTTGTTGGTGGCTGGATATAAAATTTGGTGTATGCAACAAGTGCAGGCTCAATCTTTTTAACACACACCTGATTCCATTCACAGGCTTTACTCGTGCATGCTACTTTATTAATACCCAAGCGAACACACGCCTCCAATTTGAAAAGCACAGCAGCTACATGAGAGCATGATTCACCAAGACTGAAAACAGAAAAAAGTAGAGAAATGGCTTTGTTGTAGTACAAATTACAGTGATAATACAAATATGTGTCGCATATAAAGAATTAGTATACATATTATCAACCACATACCCTGCCAAACAGTCTCAGTGACCAGTCAGGATGGCCCCATCCTGCTGTACACTAATCCAGGTCTTATGTGGCCTGTCTGTTACCCTCCATGATGGCTTTACATCGCATCTCATGACACATGACTGTCCTGGCATTTGGTGGTGTAGAACCAAACCCACAAACCCGTTGGTAAAAAATGTGTGAGCCTCCAGGGACTTGTAATTTTTTAGATTACTGTGCGAGTAGATCCCTGTGTGATATAGTAGTGGGTGTTAAAACTCGTATTAGGCAGTGGGCCAGATTTATCTACTTTCCTTACGAAAAATAACTATAGTAATCCTATATATTTGCATTATAATACTTCTGTGATGTTCTGTAATACCTCTAGTACTTCTATAGCTTGTCCAAAAATACTATAGTATTCCTATAGGATTACTATAATATTTTATCCTAAAATACTTCAAGATTCCAATGGTTGTTTTTCATAAGGGATGTCTCATTAACATTAGCGTTTTCAGCTGAAGATTGGCTTGATAGGCCAATCGCTATGTAATGATGCCAGCCGTGAATCTGTCAGCACAGTCCCTCGGCAACTTCGTACTACTTATCACCGTTTTACAAAAGAATTAATAGTTTGGAGTGAAGCGTACGTACAATTGGTAAGTGACAAGGTGTTATGGAGTTATAATATGCAACATATGATTGAGTTATAGCCTATAACTTATAGGCTTATGTTACCAGTAGCTACTGCGATGTCTTACCTGGAGACTCAACCAGAGAGCAAAATATGTCTGGAAACGACACCTCCGGCCATTTGGTTGGGTCATTTATCCAATTTTTAATCAAATATGGACAATCGTACCCTATTGTAGCTAATTTATCAATATAGCGTTGTCGGTCTGCAGGCGATAATGCTTCGCAATAAGACATTTTGTCATTCGAATACACATGATGGTCGTCGTGTTTTCCCCACGCCGACCACGCCCAATCTATGACGCGCTGCCGACTGTATGTAAGAACTAGCACCTGAGGCATATCGTCAGCGATTTAGAAGTTTCTTTAAATCTGAGAAGTGTTATCTTGAGTTTGCTAGAGAGAAAACAACCATGTTTGATCGCTGGTGTACTTCAATGAAAGTAAACACTAAGGAACAGCTTAGAGAGCTGATACTTTTGGAAGAGTTTAAACATTGCATACCAAATGCTGTCGCTATGTATTTAAATGAGCACAAAGTGAGTAAATTGTCGGATGCTGCTCTTATGGCTGATGAATTTGTACTTACTCACCGAGGCTTGAATAGCCATTTAAATGAACTGCATAGACCGAAGTCCAGCGTTTTGGGTAAGAGCAAAACAACTGTTGTACGTCAAAGTGTTGCTTCTCATTTTTCTCCTGATCACGTTGTTGCTACACCAGTTAAAGGAGAAATTGTTTGCTTTTATTGTAAAAAAGCAGGACATAAAATTTCTGATTGCATGATTCTTAAGAAAAGGAGAGATCTGCTAAAACAGTTGGTTTAATTTCTGCATCATGTGAAAACCACAATCCTGTTCAGTCCGTGAAAATGCAGACGAATATCTCTGAGGTGGATAATGTTAAAAGTCATCATGATTATGCACCATTTCTTACAGAAGGAATCCGTGTCTTTGCCTGGCTCTGAGAGGGCTGTTCCTGTTTGTGTCCTCCGAGATACGGGGGCCTCGCAGTCTTTTTTATTAGAAGGACTTCTGCCGTTGTCTGATAGTACTGCTACTGGAACTCAAGTATTAGTAAGAGGGTTTGAGATGGGATTTATGGAAGTTCCTCTACACCGCATTCATCTTAATTCCAAGCTTGTGTCAGGTGATGTTGTTGTGGGAGTTCGTTCAGTGCTTCCTGTTTCTGGAGTCACCTTCATACTTGGAAATGATCTGGCAGGAGGAAATGTGTGGGAAAAGTCGGATGGTGGGGTTTTGCCTATAGTGGTTCCTGTTGTAGGAAAACCTTGTGACTCCTCTGACTGTCATAACTTATATCCTGCATGTGTGATAACTCGAGCCAAGGCCAAGAAAATATCCGACAAAAGAGAAAATATTCTTAGTGATACTTCAATTTTTTTCTGTAGATTTCTCTCAGCCAGGAAGTAAACCTGATACTGAAGATGAGATTCCTGTGTCTAAGTCGCAGTCTGTCATTGACAATGTCAGGCATGAAAACGGGTCAGGGGTGAAAAAGGTGAGAAGGATATTACCCCTCTAGGGGGGTTCGGGGGCATGCTCCCCGTAAGAAAATGTTAAATATTCCATAATTAAAGCCTCAATCTGATGCATTTTGAGATGCATTTTTTGCCAACCTGGGGAGAGCTGGAGAAACTTAACTTCAGCCATGAGTCAAAAATATTATGGCCTTATTTTAATAATAATTTTTTTTTAAAAGATTCGATACCGAATCACGTTACCATCGCAGTAAAAAAATAAAATAAATAAATAATAATAATAATCTGTAGAATTTCTATAACTGTGTGTTGAACTGATAATCACTCTTTTGTGTGTTAAACACAGTCTACTTAATACAGACAACTTCAAGAAAAACAACAACAAAAATATGATCATAACCTATGACAAAAATTATATCATAAACTAGATTAGTGGGTAACTCAGTCAAATTTAGTCTAGAAAAACAATAATTATATAAAATCAGAACATTTAGTAAAAAAAATAGTGGGGAACAAATATGAGACAGTAACTGTAGCACTAAATCTGGTAAAACATTGCACATTGCTCTTTGTATGTTGTAAAATGCATTCATGAAAAACAAGATAAAAATCAAAAAGATCAAATATTTTATAGTCTACTACAAAATTAAGAATATATATGTAGCACAAATGTATAGCACAGCTGTTTAATGAGGCAGCACCATATGCTAGATAGACAGAACAGAACCAAAAAATACTATTGATAATTTTTCATTGCGCAAAAGTATTATGATTTGATTATAAAAGACTCCAATGCGCATCGCTAGCGCTGAATGATGCGCTTGAGGCAACATGAGTCACAGCGCGCAGCTCTTCCATAGAGCTCTTCGAGTCCGCATTGACAAGTTCAAAGCACAAAGGAAATATATCGATGCATAGTGTATTATACAGTATCTATCTATGCAATAGTTTATTGAGCCTTTTCTTTTAACAGTTTTAAATTTCAGTTACTGTGCGCGTGAAGAACAATGATAGTGCTCTCCAGTGTTGTGATCTAGACACACGGTAAAGGATGATAAACATGATTGAGGTACTACAGCAAGACAGTCAATGTATACGAAACCATAGAGCTTTATCTACAGATCGTCTATAGTATAATATAGTATTTATCTATAGTATAATAATATTAACATTTAATCATCTTGGAGAGAGATTCATCGTTGCCGAACGCGACGCTCTGTGCTGTTTGAATGCTGATGACTGACGACGCGCT
Source organism: Hybognathus amarus (assembly GCA_030378365.1). Taxonomy (NCBI): domain Eukaryota; kingdom Metazoa; phylum Chordata; class Actinopteri; order Cypriniformes; family Leuciscidae; genus Hybognathus; species Hybognathus amarus. The sequence continues at coordinate 251,957 of JAQIUQ010000701.1, forward strand.
GTGCTGTTTGAATGGAGAATGACTGAGGAGTCGACGCGCTGTTTGTTTGAACTGAATTGAGAATTACTGTCAGCCGCAGCGGAGGGAAACGTTTACACGAACTTGAATTTAATGACGTAGATATTAATTCCTACCTCACATTATACTATAGTACGGCTTCATTTATATTATACCCCCCCCCCCCCCTCAAAACATTTTCTCATCGAATCTACACGATTCACGTAGGTCACCTATTTTGGTTTCAAAACGGCGAATTTCGCCGAAAGGTGAGTGATTTTCATGTCTGCAATGTGGAAAAATCTGATTCCATTCCTGAAAGTTCTTTTGACTGTGGTGACTGTGTTAATGCTTGTTCTTTATCTCCTTTTTATAGTGTATCTCGAGATGAACTAATTAAAGAACAACAGTCAGATGGCACACTCCAAGATCTGTTTTCTTTGGTGAATGAAGGTGACCAGAATTTATTTTCTGTCTACTTCCTCAGAAATGGATTGCTTTGTAGGAAACAACCTATGCATTCTGACCATTTGTTAGATCCTAAGATTCAAATTGTTGTTCCTATTACTTTTCGTCAAGCCGTCCTGCAGTTGTCTCATGAGGGCGTTGCTGGTCACATGGGTGTACGAAAGACCTACGACCGGATTTTGAGAGAATTCTATTGGCCTAGGGTCAAACGTGATGTGATTAATTATATACGCTCCTGTCATACATGTCAAATGACCGGGAAACCAAATCAGAAAATCCCGTTGGCTCCTTTACAGCCTATCGCTGCGGTCACAACTCCTTTCAAACACTTGATAATTGATTGCATGGGTCCTTTACCACGATCTAAGGCAGGACATGCTTATTTACTTACTGTAATGTGTCAGTCCACACGTTATCCTGCAGCCTACCCCTTGAGATCTATCACTACTAAGTCGATTTTAAAGGCGTTGACAAGATTTATTTCTATTTTTGGCATTCCGAAAACTATCCAGTCTGATCAAGGGTCAAACTTTATGTCCCGACAATTTTCTAAAGTCATGCGACAACTGAAAGTCACACATAACATCTAAGTGCTTATCATCCTCAGAGTCAGGGGGCACTAGAAAGATTCCATCAGACTCTGAAATCACTTTTGAGATCTTATTGTGTCGAACTTGACTGTGATTGGGAAGAAGGACTCCCTTGGATGTTATTAGCTATCCGTGAAGTCGTACAAGAGAGCATAGGTTTCAGTCCTAATGAGTTAGTGTTTGGACACACTGTCAGGGGTCCTATTGCTGTCTTGGCCGATGAATGGAAGACTTCTTGTCCACCAGAAAATGTTTTAGATTATGTGAGCAGTTTTCGTTACCGACTCTATGAAGCTAGAGCTATCGCACAACGAAATTGGGTAAGTCTCAGGAGAAGATGCAGAAACTGTTTGACCGCAAGGTTAAATTTAGAGAATTTCAAGTCTGTGACCAAGTGCTGGCATTGTTGCCAGTTCTGACTAGTCCTTTCCAGGCTAGGTTTATGGGACCTTATACAATTTCAAAATGTCTTCCTAACAACAACTATCTGTTAAACACGCCTGACCGTCGAAAGAAACTGCAGGTTTGTCACATAAATTTATTAAAATCCTATACGACAGCTGTGACTTCTCTGTCTGTAGATATTGTGTCAACTACTGTTGGTCAGAGCACTTCAGAAGTATCTGAGGAGATTGGGAAAAATGTAGGTCCCATAGCTGGGGATGAAATGAACTGTCCTTCTAGAGGAGTAGTGGAAGGGAGACTCCACAATTCTGAAGTTCTTGGTAATTTGAGTTCTTATTTGTCTCATTTGTCTGAATCAGAGAAGACTGACATAATTACATTGGTAAGCTCATTCCCCTCTCTTTTTTCTGATGTTCCTATCCGAACTCATGTCGTTGAACATGACATTGATGTCGAGTGTGTGCTAAATCTGTAAAACAACATGCATATCGAGTAAACCCTGTAAAAAGGGCATTGCTTCAGAAAGCGGTGAAATTACTTGCTTGCTCATAATTTGGCAGAACCCAGTTTTAGCTCTTGGAGCTCTCCTTGCATTCTTGTGAGTAAACCCGATAATACTTATCGTTTTTGCATCTGACTACCGGAAGCTTAACACGCTGACAAAACCTGATTGTTACCCCTTACATAGAATTGATGATTGCATAGATTGTGTTGGCTCTGCCCAGTTTGTCAGCAAATTCGACCTTTTGAAAAGGCTACTGGCAGGTGCCCTTGACATTTCGTGCTAAGGAATTGTCTGTTTAGTTACACCTGATATGTTCCTTCAATACACCGTTATGCCTTTTGATGTCAGAAATGCCCCCCGCTACGTTTCAACGTTTGGTAAATCGAGTATTGTCCGGGTTGTCAGGATGCGAAGCTTACTTAGACGATGTAGTTGTGTTTAGTTCTTCTTGGTCCGAACATCTTGACCAAATCAAAGAACTTTTTGTACGTCTGGCTAAAGCTAATTTAACGATTAACCTTGCCAAATGCGAGTTTGGAAAAGCCACCGTGACCTATTTGGGTAAAGTGGTTGGTCGGGGCTGTGTGAGACCAATCAACGCTAAAGTGGAGGCTATTATCAGTTTTCCTACAACTAGTACCCGCCGTGAACTCCGACGGTTTTTGGGAATGGTAGGATACTATCGAGGGTTTTGTCAGAATTTCTCCAGTGTAGTTACTCCTCTAACTGACTTATTGAGTCCTAAGAAACCATTCCAGTGGTCCGAGCATTGTCAGAGTGCCTTTGATAATGCAAAAGCCCTGTTAGCCAACGCTCCTGTTCTCACTGCACCTGATTTCAAGAAACCGTTTCTCCTTGCAGTTGATGCCAGTGCCTCTGGTGCGGGTGCGGTTCTTTTACAGGAAGATACTGATGGAATTGCACATCCGGTTAGCTATTTTTCAAAAAAGTTTAATCGCCATCAGCAGGTTTATTCGACTATTGAAAAAGAGGCTTTAGCCCTTGTGCTGGCAGTTCAGCATTTCGAGGTCTATCTGAGCTCAATTTGTGGTCCTATCATAGTTTTCACAGATCACAATCCTTTGACCTTTTTAGACCAAATGTGCGGTAAAAACCAAAGAATTATGAGATGGAGTCTAATTTTACAACCTTTTTCATCTATCGATCAGAAAGTGTTCATTGTTATGTTTGTTAAAGAGAATAAAACTTTTCATTTATTGAACATTTGAGTTGATCCGTCTTTTATGTTGCGACTTTACAACGAGCTTGGTCGTAACACGTGAATATTAGCATAGGCAATATTGATCATATCTGTACATTTGTTTACCCCTCGGTTTATGTTCTGTAGGCTGTTTTCTGCTACTGGCCATGCAAAAATGTGTCTTTGAGGGTTAAAAAAGAAGAAATACCTGACAAGGGATCCTGGCAGAGATACCAGTGTCTATTCTCGGATATGCAGGTATTAGGAATGTCAGTGGCGGCGTTTCACAAAAACCTAGAGTATGGCATCTGGCATAACGTTACATAGAACAACGACATTACCGAACGATATACCTCACATTAACAAAATGCACAATGCACTGTTAACTTGTAACGTGTTGTGTCAGGAGGGAAAGAAAATAGGGATAGCCTAGCTCACAACTTATTAGGCTAGACAGAAACAGCATTCTCTGAAATGGAATATTCAATCCATTCATGAATTTTGTAAAGCTGCGTGTATATCTATACAGTGGCATAGCATATGGGCCTGGGCCGAATTCGGGGCCCGCCCATGGGGGATTTTTAATTAAAACAAGGTATAATTCATTTTTAAAGACAATAAATATATTATTGAATGCATGTCATGATATATTTCTATAGCGTTTTATTTTTACAGGAGTGCGGGAGTCATTATTTCGGCCTCTGTGCCATGTAAATGCGGCTAATGGGTGAATATGGCATTAATAAGTCTACATTCGCGAGATGGAGTATGCGCATTTGGCTATTCGTTCTGTGTTTTCTTTAGAAACAGCTAAGCTATTTAGGCTAGGTGTGGTATTAAAATCATGTTTTTGATGCGGTGGTGACGCTTGTAACAACGGCGATTATTAAAGCACCTATAAGCTGTCACAAAGAACCGGCAAAAGCAATGATTATGATTAATATGTCAAATATAGCAAGGAGAAATTTTAATTGTTTATTAATAAAGATGACGATGCTGACTCGCGATCTTCGCATTAGGCCTATAGTGGATGCGCCAGTGAGAAATGCACATTTCATTTCATAAGCAGAGAGCAATCTTTTTGGTTTAGTTTCGTTTTGAATTGTTCTGTTTACAATTTGACATTTCAATATAGATATACGTTTCAGGTCTGTGGAGTAGGATGTACTTATACGTGGAGTTTTTAGCCTATGAGACGCGCTCCGCACCGGCGCCTGCATGTGATTATCTTGTTTGCATTTACTTCTTATGTATTAAATCCAGGCAATTTGTTGATGAAACATTGATTAAAATCAAGATAAAATTGAAAGGAAAACGAAATTCACTTTAAATAAAGGCTTTGCTTTTCTGTTTGAGGTCTGTGGAAGTTTTAAATCCGTCTTTTAATGCCGCTTCAGAGCGCCCACGTCCGAATAACGGAGAACTGTCACGTCTGTAACATAATTTTTTCCTCATAAATGCGAACACGAAAAATAAAATAAGATGAAGATTTTATGTTCTGTGGAGAGCCAACCCTTCCTCATTCGTTTTGCGCAGTCTAATTCACAGAATTACAAAAACATATAGGCCTATAGGCTATTTTGCCTCCAAAGTTAAAGCTTTCCCTTGTGAAAAAAAGTGCACTTTAGTGTACTTTTATAAAGTGTACTTATTACAAAAATAATACACTTTAAATGTATTCACTTAAAGTGCGACTTAAACACTTTTTCGGGGCACTTAATGCACATTAAGTATAATTTATTTCAAATATATCACATTTTAAGTTGAAATAAAGTGTAATAAGTTGCAATTAAGAGTGTTTTTTTGGAACAACTTAATTGGTACTTTAATACAACTTTATATATACTTTCATAATTGCTTCAAGTGTATTTAAATTGTAGTTAAAGTGCACTACACAATATAATGACACGCAATTAATGTGATTAAAAATATACTTTAATGTAATTTAACAATACACTTAAGTGTGAATTAAATGCAATGTTTTCAGCTCACTGAATCCACATTAAGTGTAATTAAGTTCAAATTTATCATATATTAAGTTCAAATAAAATGCAATAAGTTGCCATTAAGAGTGATTTTTTTAAACAACTTAATTGGTACTTTAATACAACTTTATATATACTTTCACAATTGCTTCCAGTGTATTTAAAATACAGTTAAAGTGCACTATACAATACAATGACGCAATTAATGGGAGCAAAAATATACTTTAATGTCACCCCTTAACCTTCACGCCACCGCCGGCGCTCTGAAGCCCTCCCCCCTCACTAGTTTAATGTTTATGAATGGATTTAACATTAAAGAAGATCACTAATCTTGGCAAACTATATATAATGTTAAAGGTTTAAGCATCGGGCATCGATGTCAGGGCAGTGTTTGTCGATGGAAAGCTTATAACAAATGTATTTCTTGCATTTAGGTAAACAGTACACATAACAACACACGTAAACAAAAACGGAGTACTCACCATTATTTTGTAATAACGAGCCAGACACGCATCCACTGCTAAAAATTCCAGATTGAATGGAAAGCTGATTGTCCACTGAATAACATCCCATAGAGCATTTTATGTCCAAAGAAACAATAACGTTGTTATATCTATGGTTATTCTTTGTTTACATCGCGTTTCTTTCGGCTGACGATATCATACTGTTCGGTTATGCAATAAAATAGTACATAAAAAACAGACCCCGGTAGCAGACCGTTATATGGGTGTATTGCTTAGAGTGTAATAAACAAACTAAGACCGCGCACGCACACACAAATACAAAGATAAGCGATATCTAGTTCAAAATATACAAACACTGCAGTGAGTTTTTTTGACGTCATGATATGCACATCATATCATTCTGTCTTTACAACGAAAGCCAATGAAAGAATCGAAATGATATGACTGATAAAAAATGTAGCCAACCAGTGCACGATACCAAAGATGCCCCGCGAAGTTTGAATTTCTCACGCGAACATATGTTTTATTGCTCTCCGTTCCACTTGAGGAGCTAATCTCTCGACGCAGCCTCTGACCACTCCCACCGCTGTCATGTTTTGACAGGAGCTAAACGGGCTCTGCTAAAGCTAAGAGCTAAGATAACAGGCTAAGATAGCTAAGTCAACAAACATCTGTTCGTCTTATAGACTGCAGATTCTTTCATAAAATGATTTGTCAAAATAAGTTTTTATCTGCTGAAGATGTTTTATTCGAGATCACTCGAAGCAGCGATGATGACACTGAGAAGACCGCGATGATGATGGCTTGAGGACGGAAAAGAAAGATTATCCAATTTTATAACGGTGAGTTGCTTTGTAACATGTAACATGTTTATACTCCTTGGACGGTTGTGCAGTTGTTTGCCGTTTTTTTTCTGGCACACTATCTATCTATGTGGTGTGTGTGTGTGCTGGGAAAAAGGATGTAGGCAGCTAGGACACCTGTTCATAGATGTGAATAGACTGACAATTCCTTTGTTTTTTCCTAGCACGTATACTGTATTTTTTTTTACAGTCTAATATACATAATATTTATAAGTTAGTACAAATGCAAATCTTTGTACTGTAATTATGATGTATGTTATATTGTAAAAATGTATACGTTGTGTACATATTATATTTATATAATGCAGAAATTGGTGGAAAGAATTGCAGAAAATATGTGCTAGAGATAACTAGGAAGGAGTTGTATGCTATCAAAATGGCATATTCCTGTCTGATGGCCGGCCATCAGTGTGATTGTTGGTTCTATGTCTGGTCATCCATATGAATGCTGTCTATATCACTGGTCATCAAGGGCCATTGATTGATTGAATGGATGTGCTTTAGTACGAATGCTGTCTAAACGACTGCCCATCAGTTTGATTGTTTCATGAATGGCCAACTATATAAATGCTAAAAAGAATTATTTACTTCACATGCAGTGCTAATTATCTTTCCATTCTTTCCCATGCAACAGCCATCAAGTTGAATCTCAGATGAAGAATGGCGTCCAAGCACCAGCCAACGAGCAGAAAAGAAATGCAAGCTCTGTTTCCTCACTTTTTCCATCCTTTTCAGAACATTGCCATTGACAAGAGGATGGTGGCATCAAAAGCTAGGAATGGACTAAAGCAATATATGAAGCCAACAAAGTACAGTATTTATATTGTTTTGTTTTATTTTCTATTGTAAAGAAGCTCAGTTTTATATATATATATATATATATATATATATATATATATATATATATATATATATATATATTCATAATATTTTACTTATGCATTTAGCATATATATGTTTTGTTCTGTTGTGCAAATAAATCACTTACATAAAGTCTAATGGTTGTGTGTATTATTTTATAATTGAATTATTTTATGAATTGACTGAAATAGCTTGCTGTGCCCTTCATAACATTTGGTCATTAGGTTTTTTGATGTATCCAAGGAGGTTTCTTGGTACCTGGACATAGTCTTGGAAAAAATATTGTAGGGATCTCATTTTGCATAATATCTTCCTCAAATTTGAAATATAAACTGATGAGACTTGTGTCTTTCAATCAATTACCTTACTGGATTCCTCCAGGTTTGTTTTCATTTATTTTTACATGAAATTGTAAAATATTACACACAGTATAAATTATCTTCAAGACACTTTACATTCTATAACTTTTTGTTTGTGTAATTTTTTTCAACTTTAACATTTGGGTAATACACTATAAAGTGTCTTCTTTTTAAATATGTCTAAATTGTGCATGTAGTGCAAATAGTTCAGCAACTGCAAATATTTTAGTTTGGGCATGTCATTTCTGGGGATGTGCCTCAGGCAGGGGGAGGGAGAAAGGGAACTGACATCGTCTTGGAAAAAAGTTTGCAGGAACCCCATTGTTCATTATATCTTCCTCAAATTTAAAATATAAACTGATGAGACTTGTGGCTTTCAATCCTTTAGGTATCTGAATTACTCCAGGTCTATTTTTATATATTTGTACATGAAATAATAAAACATTATTTGTAGCGCACATTTTTTTGAGGCACTTCAACTTTTATAACTTTTTTTCTGTTAGAGCATTATCAACTCTGATTGATTGTTAGTAGAGTCCCAACTGTCTTCTTTCCAAAGATACCTTAATTGTGACTGTGGTACATTGTTCTCAGGAGTTGTATTTATTTTTATCCAGGTATGTCATTTTCAGCTGTGAGCCCCCTTGTGGAGCTGAAGGTTAACAGGTGTATTGTGTATTAACACACAATACACTTAAGTGTGAATTAAATGCAATTTTTTGGCACAATGAATACACATTAATGGTAATTAATGTCAAATATATCACATATTAAGTAGAAATAAAATGCAATAAGTTGCCATTAAGAGTGATTTTTGGTACCACTAAAGTGGGACTGTAATACAACATTATATTTAGTTTCATAATTGCTTCTTGTCTATTTAAAATGAATTTAAAGTGCACTGCTCGATGCACTGACAAGCAATTAATGTAAACTAAAATGTACTTTAATGTCACTTAACAATACACTTAAATGTGAATTAAGTGTAATGTTTTCGACAAACTTATTGCATATTATATGTAATTGATTTCAAACGTATCACAGATTAGGCTCAAATTAAATGCTATTAGTTGATATTAAGAGTGATTTTTGAAATATGGTAAAAGTGTACTTCCAAATATACTGACAAGCAATTAATCTCAACTAAAATATACTTTAATGTAATATACATGTACACTATTATATAATTAAATACATTTGTAATTAAAAAAAATAATAACTGACAAAACAATCTCTAAAATAAATACATAAAAACCTTTCTGTTGATGCACAAGAAAAAAAACAAAACAAAGAAACAAACAATTACAACACTTTAAAGGGATACCATAGTTCACCTTAAAATGAAAA